>QXVZ01002608.1:0-12935 GCA_008931825.1 Phallusia fumigata
AGGAAAGTGCGGAATTAAAGCGCAGCTTGCGACACGTCAGCCCACCTTTACCAAACCGAAGCGCAAATGTAAGTCCACAACTATTGCTGTGTGAGAGCAGTTTCCTCCGATTTGACGGAGGACATGTGTGAGAGCAATTTCTTCCGATTTGACAAGTCGACTGATATGATGGATAAGGCACAATTGTGTATTTTCATCATGATGATCTTTAAATGATTACATTTTTAACAGCGTTCCTCATTCAGTTTCACAGTCTGCTGACGAATTAAATCTTCCACTTTGTCGAAAGGTTGACAAAAATCAAACATGTTTTAGGGGGCAAGTGGAACTATAACTTTGTCAAACTAGTAGCACATTACAGAACATATTATAACCGCAATTAAGAACAAACAAAACAAACTCTAAAAGTCAGCTGACCTGAGATAAACAAAAATAAATTACCTGGATCCAATGATGGAACGGTTTTATTCGTATCCTGGATGGGGTTAAACTGGGTTTACGTACAGATCAGAATTGGCAGGTCAACATTTAAAAAAGGCCAAGCACCTGGAAAAATTCGACTGAGTCACAGAAAATTCTGAAATCCGACTTTCAAACTTTCTTAACGTTTAAACTGCAAATTGTACTTGTTTTTTAGTGCACGATATCACAGAAGGCTTTGGACACAAGTTTCGAGAATTTTTTTCACTCCTGGTTTATATGATTTGCCCGAAACAATGTATAATGTCTTATGATCACCACGAGAAAGCAGTAGAAAATGACACAACTGACATAATAGCATAGTATAGCAGAATTAATGCTTTTCATTTACATTCTATGTTGTGCTGTCTTTTATTTGCTAGGGGGCGTGACTCTGTGCGCCCAGGCAGCACAGCAGGGGTGATCGCTTATATTCCAAGAACAGTTTTAAACGCGCTCCTCTTTGCGCTCAGGAACTCCCAAGTACCAAAGGCCAAATAATGACCGATTTATTCGGTGGAAACAGTCAGGTGGTGGCACTCGAGTGCAGGTCAAACCACAGCAGTATATACTAAATGGAATGCAAGTGCGGTTTCTGAAAACGGGCGCATATTAGTATCAATACAGGGACGAAATACAACAGTGACAAATTGACTCTTACCGAACTATAGTAGGACCAGAGTCACAAATAAGCTGGAAATTATTTTTTCTCGGCCAAACCAAATTTTTTTCGGCCAAACTTCTGAAATTTGGCCGAAAAAAGGCCAAACTGGCAACCCTGGTACACGAGAGAGTCAAGATGCCAAGCAGTGATATCAGTAAAACAATGCCAAAGTTGTGACGTCACTAAACTCAATAGTCACCGATAATCGCGCAGGGTTGCACGACGTTGCGTCAACTTAATGACCGACGGGAAAACGTAGAAAGCAAAAACTTGTGTACAGTGGCGATGTTACATTCTAGCTTTGACAAACATATGACATAAACAGCGCAATGTGCTGGGCTACTGTCTTGGCATCCGGATGGATATCCCAGCTCGGATGAGCGCTAGTCATTGGCCATGTGTCCACAAATCCGACATTGGGAAGTTGACGAAACATTCCGCGAAGTATCTTACAAAGACGAAAGCTGAACCATTCGCTCGGCTCCGCGACTTTTGAGATTTTGTGACGTATGCACCCACGTATGATCACAGTGACGTCAGGCGAAATATCAAGCAAGCCTTTGATGGAGTTTCGGATGGAGTTGAGTCGTTTGAGGTACACTACTGTGTCGAATAGGCTAAAATGCAAGGCTAGGTTCAAGACAATGTAAACGTTTTTGCCGTTGTTTGCCGGTTTGATGTCAGATATGGTGTCGACCACGTACGGGCGACTTGAAGGAGGACCCAACCCATACAATGGTGACCCGTGGCCAAAGTAGTGGACAGTGAGATTTAAGGACGCGCTATGTCCATGTCGGGGACGTTGCCACACTGTTTCGTCGCCATTATCATTTTCTTTTAACGCAAGAATTTCAGCCAGAACCAAAAACCATTGACGCATCGTTGAATCACCTATGAAATAAATGATTTTGTTTTTGAAGCAACTTGCTGCTCGTTGTAAGTTATCGGTGTCAACATTCTTGCACTGTAGTGACCTCCAGTTTCCATCCAAATACAGTCCAGCGATTTTTCCTATTCCAGATTCGTTAGCGTATTCGCTAACACCAGAGGTGGGGTTGCATGGCGGCAGTTTGGTAAACATACTTGTTGCAAAATCCGATTGAGAAACTTCAAACGTTGCATCAGAACCTTTTACTTTAGCTTTCCAGTTAATATTTATGGTAAACAGTGGTTGTTTACCGATCACCAAACTCTGTTCTTTCACATTGCGAACCGATATCCATTTAAGTTCAGTGCACTTTCTGTCCTTTGGTCGATAGCAGGACCACGTGATGCCCTTGTCGGGACGGGAAAAGTTGCATGGTGGATTAAGAGAGTCTCTGCAACAAAAACAATTTACCACCGTTTAATGAATAAAGCACCTGCTTAATGACAGCAGTTTATTTGTCTTTAAGACCGGCATAACTTAAAAAATATTCAAAAGATAGATGTAAAATGTAAAAGGTCAAGGAAATGTAGTACTTCATACAATGTTAAATCCTTTTGAAAAGCTTCGAGCGAGAGGATGGCAGGACAGTAAGGTACGTATTTAGTTGCGCGTACCACGTACCTCCTTACGAAGAGCGTACCGTACCACCGTACCGCATTTTTCATTTTTGCTGCGTACCAAATCGTACCAGCGTACTTTATCAAACTTCCTTCCATGGTCAAGGATAGGAAACGGTACGGTACGTACTATAGTTGTGCGTACCGAGTACCTCTTTACGAAGGGCGTACCGTACCACTGTAATGCACCTTTAGGTAATTTTTCCTCCGTACCGTACCAACGTCCCGTACCGAATCCTACTGTCATCTTTGTTCTATGTCTAGAAACTGACCTGATTTCTAGAGCAACGTTGCACTCCTGCTGCTCCCCGTTTAAATAAGTTCCATAAAAAGCAACTCCGCGACCAACAAATCCAGTGGTTTTACTGACTAAATTCGCAACTGCTTCGCTTGAATGAACAAGTTCGACTATCAACTGGGTATTTCCTCTCCATAGCAACGGCGCAATGACACTGTACGTCCCATTACCGCAGTCTTGTACTTCAGGCGCCAAAGCATTTCNTACAACTGCTTTTTTACAACCTAACCAATTTATTGCGAAAATTATATAAACCAGTAGTGTGCAATGCTTAAAAAATATGGAAACAACGATATGGTTTCTTTAAGCGACATTACGACAAAAAATCCTAATACTGGATTTGCATCTATTCGCTTCACAAACACAGTTCAAACGCGAAGTACGACTATAAAATGGAAGATTGGTGGTCTAATTTGACACATAGGTTTCGTTTTGCAAGACAATATACTGGAAAATAATAGATGAATGAATTAGCTATCAATCAATTGATCTTTGTATTACGCATATCCGTTGATTGAAATTAAAACTTCATCAGACCTCTGCAATGGTGGGGGTGTTAGCCTCGCGTTCTGCATTTTGGACTGAGTTAAAACCTGGTGTTTTTCGTGACTCATACGTGTAGGTTTAGGTGAAAACGTGTACGTAAGCAACTTTAACTATCATAGCAGCCTACATACTGTTTTTAAACAAATTTGTACAGTGGCTGAAAACAACGCTATTAAACGGTGGGACATAAAGTCAAATCAAAACAGGAAACACGTAACAGAAAATGTATAGCCACATCTATACAGTTTGATGATAAAACAATAACAGTAGCAGTTCTGTTGTTGCAGTGCAAACGATTGCTGCAAAGACTGCGAAAGGGCTTCCCGGTTTTGCAAATGAGTAGGAATGATGCGCAAGGGTTTTCGATTACTGCTTTTGACAATGCTTTTGGAGCTGATGGAAAGCTGATCAAATGACCTGATGGAAAGATGACGCGTGCGTTTCGCAGAATTAAAAATAGAAGGTCTACCCATTGAACCCCGGTTTCTTTCTAAGACACAATATGAAGACTCCGATTCTTGTGTTCAGCGTAATTTTGTGGTTGCAAGCTCCATTATCCACGCTTTATCAATCTCATCAATTTAATGCACAAACATTAGTGCACCAAAGATTTGGTGGCCAACTGACATTTTAAGGCACATATTTGGAAAAAAATGCTTTCATTTGATTCCTGGAAACATTACAGGCCACAGCATTAAATTTATGTTGTCCAATAAAAGTTGCATCTATTATTTTGGTATCCCTACAATGGGTAGGAAAATTGACATCACATGCATGGGGAGTGAAGTGAACTGATACATTTTCTGACTCTATGACATCGTTGTGACCGACGAACCTCTTCCCCTTGTCTTAAAGGTGCTCTGGCTGTAGCGTGTCCTAATCGAGCTGCTGCTGAGTCTTCTTGTGGGAATCAAGGTCGTGCAGCACGGGAAAGGGAACAACTTTTCCCGATGGTCAGAGAAGGAGCAGATCACGCACGTGATGTTAATGAGCAAGTTGATGCTTAAGACTACGTGGTTCATGTACACCGTATCACCCTTGTAGGTTGTCGCGAAAATCGACGTTGCTATATCAGAGGCAATGCAAAGGCCGGTCATGGCCACTGATCGACGAATCAACGGGATTACAGTTTTGGAGTTGAAGCCACGAGTGAGCATCTTGTTGCGATGCAGATGAAGAGGGTAGATTAGGGAAGCAAGCATTATGAGTTGACAAACAATGGTGGTGGACCCCAGGATCACCCACTTCAATCTGTCGGCTTTTGTTGCCACCACCGGTCCGCAGCCGTACTCTTCCGTGCTGTATGTCGGCCCGGAGAGAAAGACAGCGTAGTTGCCGACAGTAATGACCATCAAGAACACAATAGCGAAGATATTGAAGAACCGCGCAAACGGGCTTGCACTGTTTTTGGCGATCTTGTCCCAATAGAAAGCAGTAAATACCCGGACCCAAAGCGTTAGATACACGGAGACAAGGCAAACGCCGTAGCTTATTTGCTTAATGCGATGGTAGATAGTGCAGAATCCTGGGGGTGGGGGCAGAACGACTAAAGGGATTTCCATCGTAACGTAGGTAAGTGCAAACCAGGCACTAACCACTAAAAGTGTATTGAGCACCTTGGCGCCTCTGCTTCCTTTCCTCACTGTTGATGGTTTATCTGCAAACACGTTCATAATGAATAAAGTGAGTTGATAGGTGGATGGATTGGAATTAGTTTCAAGGTGATCTTCAAAATTGTTTTGGCGTTTTGCACAACAAAGTTTGCTGTTGTGACCGATTAAAAACATTAAGCAAATGAGGTTATATAATACCACCTCAAAATCTCCGTGATACGCATAGAAAGTAATCTAGACACTACAAATTCGCTTAATGGACCGAAATAAGACCCTTAGAAATCGTACAGGGCAAAAATCAGATTTACCATGTGGTGGAAGTCGGAAAATGTCAATAAAAACGAAAAAATGGAAAACTTACCGGATGGGCAAACAAAAATTTTCTTTCTGTAATTGTAGAACGTCAAGGCCGTCGTGACGTAAACAAGCCAGGGCGCCGCCAGAAAAGTGAAGATCATTGAAATGATCCAGTTTCCTCGATACGTCACAGTTGTCGCATTCACCGGTGACGTTGCGTTAGCAGCGGGCATTTCAGTAACGTTCATTTTTAATCTAGTTAAGTTAGGCAATGTTGCAAAGGAATTATCTTTGAAGAAAAAAGTAATGATAAATACTTGTTCTACAACTCTAGAACTAACATAGATGCCCTATATCCTGTTGCAAGTTTTAGTTGTTTGCACGTCTTGTGCATTTGCGAACCGACCATTCTAGTTCGAAAAGCTTTGCTCGTCAGTGGTACCAATGACACTGAGTATATTCGTTAACTGCCAACATTTAACTTTAAGTTGGCCTGCCCATACAACAACGCAAATAACAATTGCGATTTTAATAAAAACCAAGCTTCCTGTTCCAACTTCCTGCGATTCTAAACTTGGCTATTGCTTGGTGCTTTTAGCTTGGTCCAGAAAGCGTGAAGTAAACCATACGACTTTTCTAAAATACACAACCTGATAAAAGTCTACAACTTCGAACTGAATGGTAAAAATCAAATTGACCAACATTTCCAAATACTACCGACCGAGTGTCTCACCGCAACTTTATTCAAAAACTCTCCATTCACTCAATGCATGACGTGTTGACATGACGTCACAAACGTGATGTTACGCAAGCGACAAGACGCGATAGTGACGATGTCAGTTTACCTTCCTTGATGTAATCTCATATTACTCATGCAAATGTAGGTAAATTCACGCGACTTGTTTTGAATGTACCAGCCGTCTGACTATATTCTCTGTAGTTAGTTTTTTCATTAAATTCAAACATACGTAGATATGTGCAGTGATTTAAATTACGAATATGCATTTAACAAAACTTTTTCGTAGGCAACGAGCTCCATATAAAGTCTTGGTAACTGCAAAGGCAAACACTCATTGCTGCAAACAACGCGATATATTGATAGTGTCGTTTTAATAAATTTCACCTTTTAACATGTAGGGCAAAGTTTTCAAATAAGTCCTGAGACACCAACCATTTTGACGATTACCTTTGGCCTGTTATTTTAATCGCCCTCCTTACATTAGTCAACGATCTTTCAACCTAAAAAAGTCACCTATAAAATGGACGCATTGTCCATTAGGCTGTAAAGGCATAAGTTCTTTTAGGAAACCTTAAACATAACTAACTTAATTCATCTGCCAGTCTTTACGAGCAACTGAAACGCGTGTCGTATAATCAGTCAAGTTGGTCAGCGATGTTCGTTTAGTTTGGGTTTCTGTGTCCACATGACTCAAAGGGAAGTTCAGTGACACTTTTTTTGTTTCTCCATCTCTGTCCTGACCTTAACAAATCAGCTAGGAACAGTTATGGCGCACCGATCGGGACGCAACGGCTACACCACTAAACCTTCTTCTTTTTTCAGTCTTTTGCATTATTTCCTCTCCATTCTTCGTTTCCCTTCATCACCTGTCAAATGCCAGCGCTGCGATAGGCAGGATAGTGTTTCCTGCTACTCATTGAATGGTCGAGTCAGGTCAATAAAAACCCAATAAAAAGGTAAAACCCTAGTTGCTGCGAATACCCAAGGAAGCTGTCACCGCTAAAAATACTATATAGTCATATTGAGTACAGTCTCTATAATGGATAATTCCCTTTACGCATAACGCTATACCACGTAAAAAATGCATCACCAGAGCGACCCCGATTAGCTTGGCAGTTTATATTGTTTCCCTGTTTTGGCTTAGTTTTGCTTTAGAAGTGCAAAACGAACCTATTTCAAAATTCCATTGCTTTTAGACCAGCACTAGGCATATTTGACCGATTGACACTGTTTTTACCCATCTTCAGGGCAATTTGTCAATGTGACGTTACCTCAGGGTACAAAAGCTTAGCTATTTTGTAAATAAGCACAAAAGTATCCCTCTTCTCAGCCGGCAACACACCACGTATAATATGAGGAATATTCCAGTACACTGTTATCTCATCGCCTCATAGCTGTTAAACTGCAAAGAGTTCTGTTCGGCGCACCGGCGTTGGCGCAGTGTCCCATAAGCACATGTGACAGAAGACAGTCTCAACATCCTGTTGGAGCGCCTGTAAAGGGTCGTCTTTCTGCTGACAACAGCCAAGCAGGAGCTTGAACCATAATACCCAGAAGTTGTAGAAATTTGGGTATGCAGAAACTTTGGCGCTCAGGATTTTATCAATGCCGAGCATTTCAAAGCATTGTTCGATGCGCACAGGACAATGTAGGGAAATTATTTTAAAGCGTGCTCCTATCATGCTTAATATTTCGAAACTGAAAAAAGACTTGTAACGTTCGAGCAACTTTTAAAACGTGCGTTAACTGCGATCCAACTAGAGTCCACAATCCACATGTTTGCCTTTAGGGGAGTTTTGCAATAAATAGTTGTATCCCGAGTTATTTTTGCCTTCAATTTCCGTTGATTTAGTTTACATGTTTACCCTATTTGAAGGAACTCAATGCTTTTGAAGGAACAATTGCGCATGTAGCATGAAGATGGTGCAAAGCTTGGTGAATGTCCCGTGTGGGTAGGCTTCCTGAAAATGAGGAAATAACAACAGACAGAAATGGTTTTGTTTATTAAACCTTTTATATCAACAGCAATGACAAGGAAGGAACCTGATTGCATTTTGTTCTCAACCTATATTGGTTTAAGAAAAACCAGGTGCCTTTCATACTCGCAATTCATATTAATCTTTTTGTTGGCCTTAGTATAAAAACGCACAGTGATTGTACATTGTGCATCCCTCACACCAACAAGTCAAAACGGTTTCGAAGCCCAGTTCATTTATCAACCGAAACAGCGCTGGAGTTTAAGCACTATTGTGCCCAAAGGCCAAAGTCCACCTTACCACTGCTAAGTAGCGGCTGCTCTGCGTTCGTCTGATCACTGGGTTTCACGACTGACATGACTAAACTACCAACCTTAAAGCAAAATATGGGTCATAATAAGGTAGCACTATCCCCATCAACACACTTGCAAGTAAATATTGTTTCCTTTGCTAGCAAACACGCCAGGCACCGCACATAGAAGATGCTGCAAAAACCTAAGAGCGCTTTAAATTGGTTTTTAAGGGAACGTTTTGCGTAAGACGCTTTTTGTACTCATTGATGACCGCCATAAGTTGGCTCAACTCGACTCATTTCACACAAGGAACACGTTCTGATCATTGACTTCCTAATGATAACTGACTTAAATTGGTCTGTAGTCGCGCAAAAACATGTTTGAATAATGAAAAGTCCCCTTGGCACCTTAACAACTCTTTTACTAAAAGCTGTTGCGCTTTGGACTTCATTTTTTAAACAGGTACCAAGAGAGCGTCAGTCCTGTTTGAGCCATATCCAAATTTTTTTGCCAATAAACTTACCGATTGTCCGCTTTTGGTAGGGCATGAACAGAACAGACATAACAAAAATCCCGTTACTTCCGAAACAGATCTGTCCCTTTGTGTTGTTAAGTCACCGAGCTACAAGCGTCACGTTGTGTTCAGTTGGGCAGTTAAAACAGGTAAACAACCAACGGACAACACGTTCTCAAGCCAAAACCCAAATCTTCTATTCACACTGGATTCATAAGAGAAGAACATAGTAGATTCCAAAGCGTTAAGCGTTTGGTGTTAGCTTACACACCGGAAGACCGAAAACCCCTATAAAGTCCATTGTGTTGTTGTCAATCACTTTTTTTTATGATAGGGCTTTGAAGGCTGCATCTCATCATCGTCATGCGCCTGCGTATTTGTCACCGCCAAGAAAACCTGTGTTTGTTGTGGTTTATGTCGGTTAGTTGGCGCGCAGGAACGTTGTTTTGGTTATGTTTANTCATTTTTTTAAACAGGTAAAAAGAGAGCGTCAGTCCTGTTTGAGCCATATCCAAATTTTGCCAAGCTGCAATAAACTTACCGATTGTCCGCTTTTGGTAAGCATGAACAGAACAGACATAACAAAAATCCCGTTACTTCTGAAACAGATCTGTCCCTTTGTGTTGTTAAGTCACCGAGCTACAAGCGTCACGTTGTGTTCAGTTGGGCAGTTAAAACAGGTAAACAACCAACGGACAACACGTTCTCAAGATAAAACCCAAATCTTCTATTCACACTGGATTCATAGGAGAAGAACATAGTAGATTCCAAAGCGTTTAGCGTTTGGTGTTAACTTACACACCGGAAGGCCGAAAGCCCCTATATAATCCATTGTGTTATTGTCAATCACTTTTTGTTATAACAGGGCTTTGAAGGCTGCATCTTATCATCGTCATGCGCCTGCGTATTTGTCACCGGCAAGAAAACCTGTGTTTGTTGTGGTTTATGTCGGTTAATCGGCGCGCAGGAACGTTGTTTTGGTTATGTTTAGAAAGCTGCAGGGATAATAATGCCTTGATCCCACAAAGGGGCTAAACTGCGAAGGGATCAGCCGCTTTATCTGCAATGACCAGCACATTTTCTATTGCCAAGTGTAAACATTAAACTACCGTGTGAAAGTTTGTTTGTGTGTAAGTGGAGTTTCAAACAACGTACAAAATTTCACATTAGTGTGTTCGTTGGAATAAGTAAGCATCATTTGGGCCTGTTTTTAACAGTGGTCAATAATATGTCAGATGAGCTTGCTGAAACAATCACGTAGAGTCAAGAAATTGTCTAGTTGGCATTCTTTTATCCAAATCCGTGTTTAACCAACTTACACTGCAACCCCAGTTTCGCTGGTATCGACCCTTGGAAGTTTTCAAAACGAAACAACAAATTTCCAAAGAAACGTAAAATAATGTTTGTGATAAATATGTACTGCCTCTAGTGGTCATTTTGCCTATACCCACAATGCTTCAGTTAATTGGCGTGTTCTGATTATGACTCGCGTGTTGATTGCTGCCAATCTGTAACCTGCTGTTATTCATGAGTACTTCTTTTTTAATACAAGTCTTATATGTTTGACTCAAAATTAGATAGACCACGAGCCGTAAGACGTTACAATGTTCGAAACATCAATTGACCAAAAAACTTGGTGTTATCAATGTAATTTTTACTTTTAGTTTTGAAACTGTTTTATCTGATGTAAAAATGCAAATAGATCTACTTGGATAGAACACATTTTCACGAAAATACACGCAAAGTTAAACCATACGAAAGCGAAAATGGCAATCTCCAAAGGTGCACGGAACTCAACCATACTGCTCTGATTGCTGTTTTTACGCCGTTACCACAAAGTTAATTAAGTCCTTAATCTTATACCTTCACTATACGTAAATGCTTTCACGCATTTTTATAGAGAATACATCACACTACAATTTCCTATTCGTTGTTCCCATAGTAATCTAAGCTACGACAATGAATTTCAAGAAGCTGTCTAGCATACTAAACCATCCCTTGCAAACCGACATTATACAAGGAAGACACTTTCGGGTCATTTGGTTATCGCTAAATGATCCGGTGTGGCAGTGATTGGGGGTATTGCCCAAGCCAACAGGCAAATGCGCTCACATTACTTGAGTGATGAATACAGAAGCGGTACCTAATCTAAAAGCCTTAAGCATAACGATCAAAGAAGAGTACCAATTGCCTAATTTAACAAACGTCCGTACACGCTAAGATTAACTCAACAACATCCCAAATTTGAGTTAACCTGATTGACAGTTTGAGTGATTTCTATGTTTTAAAGTGGCAAAACTGAATGCAATTGTTTACTGTAAAACGTAGACACAATTGGTGACGGTACAAGGGGTAACTCAGTTTGTATCTGCTAAACACATTAAACCCTATCCATAAAAGTCTTGCGGAAGCTCTAACAAAAATGAATCATCTAGTTTCGCAAGCCCACATTTTCAAAAAAGGTCCACTCTGTTCAACAGTACGGGAATGAAAACTGAAAGTGATCATAAACTTTCGAATGGGTATAAGTAATGTGCAAAAACTGTTGATGAGAGTGGAACAATCCGTTTTTACCCCAAACAATAAATACAAGGTTTCTCGACAGGCAGAGGGTATAATGTTTAAGAATCCGGAGATGAATAATAGGTTGCGACTGGCAGAGGATATAATGTTTATAAATGCGGAAAAGAATAGGTTACTACATTAGTTAAAAAAATCCTGCAAGGATTAAGAAAGATATAAATAGTACATGCCATGTTGCGTGATTTATTATGAGGACGGGTGGAAAGCAAATATCAAGAATTATTGCGTAGAAATCAGACCTTGGACGTTGAGATATTGAACGGCATAATAGGAAAAAGTTGGTCACTTGGTATAAACACGTAGCTTAGTGAGCGTAATGTCACCGATATGACGTTGGGTTAGTGATACCCTTACTGAAGGTTGATGGTATTTTTAGTGGCTTTTACTCACAAGAGAGTTCGGCAAACGGTAAAGCTGTTAATAGTGAAAGGATGTTTAGGTGCATTTGTGCGAATGAATGGATATTTTGTGAACGTAAACAGGTTTGAAAAGGAATAATCAAATATTTAAAAATTAAATTAGCAATATAAGTTACCGGCCTAATTTACCGTTGATTATAATAATGAGCAAACTTTTACAGTATATATGATTGGATAGTTAACTAAATGTGTTTTCTTGCAGACTGCCATAACAAGTTTCCTTAGCACCTGGACAGAATCATTTTAAGTGTCACAAGCTAACAATGGAAAACCTGTCGATGGTATCAAACACAACGTTAGCGCAAAATCAGTCTGAAAAAAGCGTTAATCGACTCCAACAACCGGAGTGGATTGTTGCCGAGATTGTTAACATCATCTCAGTGGCCTTAGTCACTTGGGCGATCACGTGCATGACCATATATGGTATTCGAACAGGAAAATGGAGGAGGGAAAATCGTCGAAACTTGAGAAAGATTAACGCTGGTTCGGTTTACACTTCCGCTGTGGTCGCCATGGTTACCAGTTACGCGGCTCTGTTGCCCTCCCAGGCTGTCTTCAACCTTGGATACAGGGATCGGGATGCAAGAAACTGCGAACTAGCCTTGGATGTGTATGTTTTAGGGTATACAGCAACATTTATTAGCACCTACGTGTTCCTATGGTTTCGTCAGCGGTCGCTGTTCCAGCACCCCGCCATGACATGCTGCACCAACAAGAAATGGCTGCGCAAGCTTAGTTGGGGTAGTATTGTCATCATATCAATTGGACTACTTTTTGCTGGCATGTCTTACGTGATTCCGAAAAACTACTTGTACTCAAACCGAGGCTGCATTGCCAAATCCAAGTCAGAGTTAACCCTGTGGCCCATATACGCAGGAAACGGGGTTATAGTGATTGGCCAAGGTCTTATGCTGTTTCTTTTCCTCTATCCATTGCGGAACCAGTCCAGCAGTGGTCGCACGGAAATGAGAATCCTCAGAATTTTAAAG
>QXVZ01002615.1:4499-15154 GCA_008931825.1 Phallusia fumigata
AATGACGATATTTATTCTGGTTACTGACCCCAAGTCAAACCTGTTTTTTGGCCCACCTAACTTGCCTAGCACATCCTTTTTGTTAAACCAGTAGGTTTAAAACTCGGCAATATACCAGAACTAAGTCAAAATATTGGCAGGTAATGGCGGAAATGCTATCCTACCGTGGTGTTGGCACAAAGCACAATGCATAGGAGAACGAAACGAACATAGTTCATGCTACAATAACGAGCAACTGATGTACCGTTAATGTTCATCAAATTACGCTACAAATTAAATCTCCAAACATGTTGACCAGCGCCAAAAAGCCTTGCAAAGTTAAAATTGTTGCGCCATGTGGTTCATGTATATGTTGGGATTGGTGCAGCAGTTACAAAACCGAACCCAGTGACTAACGCATTGAGCACAACAATGTACCAACGCCCTATCGAGCGGGGTTGATTACCGGAAGTTTTTCCGCGCCCATTAGCGAATTCAGCGAACAACTGAAATGTTGTTTTTCGCGGAAACTACGTTCACTGGGGTCTGACTGTACACATAGGGTGGTGCTTGTGGTTGTTTGAGGCCGCGTTGCCTGCAGCTGAACTTTGTGTGGGCTTGGGTGCGTTTCGAGTTTAGTTGGCTGGTATTCAAGTGATTGGCCCAGTTTTGTTTTGAGGGTTAATTGTGACGTTACAGAAACCGTCAACTCCCCATATTGCTACAACGGGGCGCGAGAGCAGAAGATATTGCTCATTTAAAATGTATCTGGTATGCAGGCGCATGAAATAAAAAGTTTAGTCCAGGAGTCGAGAAAGAGGCCAGGTGGTCATCAAGACAAACGAGCCTCTGTAAGCAGTTTTTCAGTAGCCACACCCAGTTGATTGATAATTTTCAGAGGGTGTTTGTCCTGGTGTTCAGCGAAGGTTCACAGACCAAGGAGTGACGTAAAAACCTAATTCGTCAAGACGCTTCTGAAACAGTGGTAATTGACATTTCCTTTTTGTGTTGTCGGGCGATGGAACTGGAACTTACACGACTAGCGTTCCATTGACCCACCACTGACTCGTCGTTTCCGGTATCAGTGTCCCTAATCGCCGCGAACTTCGAAGACGACGCGTGCAGAAGGTTAACGATTTCCACACGTTCCTAACGATCCTGCAAATCGCAGTCGTCGCTCGCAGTAATCGACAAACGTCTTTACGCCTTCCACAGTCTTAAGTCATCCATGAGAAGCGTCAGTGCGCCTGTCAATCACGTTTGATTGATTGCGGTGCGCTCTTGGAACGAAGTTTAATTAGCCGTTCTGGCGATTTGCAAGAGATCTAGAATTTATTTCAAGGGATGTGTGGAGCGATAAGGGCAGTAGAAGCGTTAGTTGCGTAGTGAAGTCTGTGTTGCGTTGGACAGTAAAAGCGGTAAAAAGTAGAACTGACTTCTCGCAGGAAAAATTGTGTGAGCAAAAAGTCCACTTTATTGATACATAGAGGTATTCCTTCGAACCTAAGGATAGCTCATACTTCACCGAAAAGCTTTTACTATTCCGCAAAACGTAAAGACAGACGCCTTTGACCCGTAAGTGATTCCCCCTTCGAATGAATCGCCACCGAAATAGCAACTCGCAAGTAGACTTTATTCTTGCGACCATTCGTTGAGGAATCATTCAGGAAACGAAACGATTTCAATTGCTTGATTGTGTTGCTTGCCTGATGACGCCTTTCCCCTATCCAGCGGTTTATAACTGGAATTCGAAGCAAGCGGTTTATAACTGGAATTCGAATGCAAATTGCCCTTTAGTTTGAAAGTCAATGTTCTTGTGGCTGTAAGGCGGACAGCGTCGTTGGACGCTTGGCAGTTGCGAAAGTTGAGGCAGGAGACTTTTGTGTGAGGTGAAAGTTAGTGTGAGCTACTCGGAAATTTGCATTCGAAATTGCAACTGGTTGCCAAACTTAAAGTTTGTGTAATTGCATTTGTAAGTCGCATTCGGGTAAACGCATTAAAAACGTTTTGCGCCAAGATCTGACGTGGACGGCAAACAGCATCCTTCCGCTTCGTCAGTGACTTCTATTTGCGCAAAAGTTCTGTGCACAAATTGTTCCGAGAATAACCGAGTGGTTGATTAAAGCCGCGCGCAAATGTATGCTTTTTGAGTAAATCAACACAAATGTAGTTAGCCAAGGTTTGGGTGCCAAAATCTTTTGCAGCGATTTTAAATGACAAAACATTTGGCATTTCACGCGATTTGTTGACATGTTTGAATGTAGTTTTGTGACGTGCTTGAAACAACTACGTCATTATCGAAATTTGCTGTGTTTGTTTCAGCAGACACTCTGCATTTAACCTGAGGTAACTGAGAATGTTGGCAATGCCGTGGCAACATGTAAAACTGCCGCCATGGGTACCATCGATCACTACAATTTGTTTATTGATGGTAATTGAAGGAAAACAGTCTCGAACGCAGACGCAGAAATAGTTAGTACCAGTACAAGGAATATACATTTCGCCTAATTCGGATGAATAGTTTTACAGATTTGCGACTTGAAACGTGCATCAAAAACTTACCACGCAATTAATCAATAAAAACGCGCCCTACTTTGTGTGTAATGCGCGACGTGAACCAGAACTCAGCAACGCAAAACTCTATATTTGGTGGAAAACAAACCGCAACGCAANAAACAGCATCCTTCCGCTTCGTCAGTGACTTCTAATTGCGCAAAAGTTTTGTGCACAAATTGTTCCGAGAATAACCGAGTGGTTGATTAACGCCGCGCGCAAATGTATGCTTTTTGAGCAAATCAACACAAATGTAGTTTGCCAAGGTTTGGGTGCCAAAATCTTTTGCAGCGATTTTAAATGACAAAACATTTGGCATTTCACGCGATTTGTTGACATGTTTGAATGTAATTTTGTGACGTGCTTGAAACAATTACGTCATTATCGAAATTTGCTGTGTTTGTTTCAGCAGACACTCTGCTTTTAACCTGAGGTAACTGAGAATGTTGGCAATGCCGTGGCAACATCTAAAACTGCCGCCATGGGTCCCATCGATCACTACAATTTGTTTATTGATGGAAATTGAAGGAAAACAGTCTCGAACGCAGACGCAGAAATAGTTTGTAGTAGTACAAGGAATATACATTTCGCCTAATTCGGGTGAATAGTTTTACAGATTTGCGACTTGAAACGTGCATCAAAAACATACCACGCAATTAATCAATAAAAATGCGCGACGTGAACCAGAACTCAGCGACGCAAAACTCTATATTTGGTGGAAAACAAACCGCAACGCAAAACAACAAAACCGGTTTTTTTACGTTCACGACGTCAGCGGGAGGCAATTTGTGCAATTAATCAGTCGGAATTCCGTTGCTGACGTAACACGGGTTGCGAATAAGGGCAGTGGCTGATCACGAATTGTGCTTCGCTGTAACGTGCGTCAGTCCAACGGATTCGGTGAGCTCTGGTGAGGAGGCCCGGGTCACTGTCCTTCACGACTCGCAGCCAACGCTTGCCTCTCGTTTGTTGCGACCTACTTTCCAGCACGATCGGCGTGCAGTGTAGTCAAGTTGAATAGGTTTATGTTTTGTACAGTTTTATTGGCAAGTTTACAGGAGTGTGCTTGGCCTGCGTGCGCCTGTTTGAGCACTACGTGAGAGGTGACCTTTGCTTTTTTTGGCGTACGTTTTGTACCATACAAGCGCCGTATGTTTGCATCGAATTTGTTAGGTAGGGGTACAGTGAAAAAAATCTGAGCTGCAAGTTGTATATTTGAGAAGTTTTCGTCAATTTACGATGGTTTTCTCATGAAACTAATTTCGGTCTAACTATACGTGTGCTTTTGTATCTGCCAGGGGTTTTCAACCTGTGGGCCACGACCCCCATTTGGGTAACGAGTACTTTTTGTAGGGGTAGCAAGCAACGGGTGCGTTTTTGCAAAAACGTTTTTGAAAGCTATTACACTGATTGAAAGCAATTGCAAAACCAATTAAAAAATCCATTTGGAGAGATTCATTTCTTCCCCTTTGTGACGTAACAATCTTTTACAAACGCCTTTATAGCGCCTTGTGTACTTTGACTATAATTGTATTAGTTTGTTCAATCTGATGTGGCCCAGTTATTGAGGTAAATGTACAGCCGTTGCGTCTTCTGCAATTCCGTTTATGTCTGAAGCTTTATGGCTGCTAAAAACGAAGTTGTACTGATTCATTTCTTAAATATGGACAGAAAAGGGCCGCTGATTAGGTAGAATCGCTTTTGTGGGTCACGGTACCAAAATGGTTGAAACCCCTGGTATATGCGGTAAAGTATCCTTGGTCGTATAAAACTGATGGACTGTTCTTGTTTTGTATTGTGTAGTTTGACATAAGGCATTAAAGTTGAATTGCTGAATCAAAATCAATTTAAACCAAAGGCCTGTTGCCATGGCCACATCAGTCGCTGCCCCGACCTTCGAGAGCGGGTACGACTCGAGGTTCTTGCGAGAGAGCGATTTTGACGAATGTAGCGAAATCAGCGAGGACGACCGTGCTGGTTCGGATTACAGCCTCTCTGACATCGAAGACGCGTTGGAGAAAAAATCCAATGCTGCAAGACCGCGAAAACTCTCGGTTCTCCCATCGTTCCCGGTTGATATCGATATCCCAGTTAAGATCAGCATACGCTCGGCGCCACCCTTGTGTGACGTCATTAGCAATGGAAAGGCCACGCCAGTGAAGTGCAGACGTCGACTATCGAGTGGCGGGAGTCGAAAGGGCGACGTTTCGAGGCCCAACTCGGCCACTGGAAAGTGGATCCGGCGGCGGTCCACCAAACTCTCAGTGAAGAAGCAGACCGCGCAGCATGGGCTACTGCAGATCGCGCATTTGTTCGAAAACAGCGAAGACAGCTGCGATGCGCCGCGTGACGACGAGGACCGTGTTCCAAGCTTGGAAAATGCATTTCCGACGCGATTCATTCGCAGAGCCAACACCGTTGGCGTTATCAAGAATTTTGCGAAGGACGATCCACCCACTAAAAACCTCACTCCAGATCGAAAGATCCCGAACTTGGGGGATTACCCAAACGGGGAAGCCCTGCACTTGGACCTGTTGCGCCACAGAAGTCAGAGCCACAGCGGGTTATTAGACTCGCCGAGGTCGCGTTCGTCGTCGTTGCTTAGCAACCGAAGCCTGAGGACCGACACGGACGGCGAGGACACCCCGGATAAAGACTCGAACCGTTCATTGCGCCAGTGGAAGCACTACAAGCGCGCCATGGAGGCGTACAGAAAATCAGCTGAGAAGACTAAAGCGGCAGCTACTTCTCCATTGCCTCAGAACCCGGACGACCCGAACAAAACCAACTCTTTGCCCTTGCGGGGACAGAGTGTGTTTGAGCGCGTCAGTATTTACGATCTATGGGACACACGAAGTCGAGCGTCGACCCCTACCACTGAGGACTGCAGCGTGATTGCCGAGAGTCCGACTAAAGAGTCAATCGCTGACTCCGACTCACTGCAGATGGGCGACGATGTGCAGAAGTGGTGCCAGCGTAACCACAAGTCCACGCCAATCAAAAAATACGGCTGCAAATGCGAGGAGCCGAATCAAAGCCTCTCGCTCGATTACAGGACTGTAGTGCGACGCACGCCGAGCCGTAACAAGGGCGGCTGGACGCTTTTACGGCAGTCTTTTCGTAGAAATAACAACCGCTCATCGATGCGGAAGAGCATGGAACCGGATCCCATCACCGATATCGACGCAATGATTGGTTTGTCCTACGATAGATCGACGAGTAAACGGGACTCGCTAGAAGACGAACCGGTCTCAAGCTTCGATATGATTCCAGAACCTTCTACAGAGGATAAGCCAGTTTCGAAACGACCGCCGACCCCGGAAAAGATTGTTTGGCCCGAGTATCAGGACTACATTAAGGTGAAGACAGAGCTTGCAGAGTTTCCGCGCACGAGTTTCAAGATGCGACTGGCGGTGCTGGAGAAAAAGGGGGTGAAAACCAAAGGCTTGGCGGATATAATCTGCAACGAAGAAGCCGCTGTGCAAACTGGTGCTATCCCCGCGCGGAGATTATCGGAGGATCGGCAGTCTCAGAACGATTTGAACGACATCAATCTGCGCAACAACGAGATCATACGAAAGCGCAACCTTTCGCTTTCCAGCAACTCGCTGCAGTTCAAAGAACACCACAAATCGGTTGAGCACATCCCAGTGCCCAGTCACCCTCTTCCCTATTTCGGACACTATCACACAATCGCAAGCCCGGCTAGGTTGTCCAGAATGCTTAAAAAGAAAGCGAAGAAACTCTCGCTTCTGTCGCCGTTGTCGTCGCCGCATATCACGGGGGGCAAGGCCGACAAGAAAAAGACACCGTCACCGCAGCGGCGCACAACGAGTTTGGGGGAACAGTGCAAGTACGAACTTGATAAAGATCATTTAGCTATAATTAGCACCACAGATGGTTTTGATGCGTCAGCGGACGAAGTTTTTTCACTTCCGTCTCCTGCGCCACGCCCTGCTGTAGATGACATGGGTTCGATGGATTCCTTCAAGTTCCCGAGCCCACCCGACGAGTTTTGTGGCAATGTTTCACCAAGGAAAACGCCACAGCGTAATACTCGCAGTGTTTCCAATAATATTAATCCAAGCCCGTCAAAGGTTACCAGCGCAACCGATGCAGATAAAACCCTGACGCCATCTTCATTGGATGTAACGTTAGCTCGAAATTCCGCGGATATCCCAACACAGTTACCTGAACCTGATTTAAGACCCCGCAAAAAGGAGCATATATACCAGAACGAAAGCCGACCGACGTCGCAAAAACCTCCATTGCCCACTAGCTCTAACTTCCTCAGGACATGTGTGGACAGCGCAAACACAACTGACACCAGCAGGAACAAGAAGCGTTCATCCTGGCTCTACGCAAACGCCGGTAGCCCTTTCGCATGCTATCAGGAGGGCAGTGCGGGTGCCACAGCCACAAACCTCACCTACATGGACGTGCGAACAATTACACCGTCGGTGAGTCCGGATACTCGACGAAAGCAGGATGTGCCGAAGATCAAAATCACAAAGTCGAGCGTGCGGCAGAGTCGACCGAATCAGGAACGAGTGTACGGCAACACATCAGCTCCAACCACACCGGACCCGTTGTATCTTAACGTGCAGTCAGGCTGCGAATCCGAGGACGACTATGTCAACTACGACCAATTTTACAAGGACAAACCGCTCGAAAGTAAAAGAAAGACAAAAAGAAGGGGGAATGACGAGGACACTTTGAATAGGGCGGATATTCTGCAAGAAGACATGTCAAAACTCGACTTGGATATCGAAGGTTATTTTGCGTCTCTCGGTCGGAAGAAGCCGACTAGATCCTTGAAAGCTTCGCCACGCCGATCGACGCCGATCAGGAACGCTCGCAACACAAAAAGCTGCCAAAGCCAGCAACTGTCAAAGTACGTTTCGCGCTCACCCATCCTGATAAACTCCAACGCAAATAACAGCTCGATAAAGGCCTTCAGCAACGGCATGTACAAGCCTAGTAGATACAGTAGGGACTCAAACACCTCCAGTGTTCTCAGCACCTGCAGTTCTTCTCGCTCTAGCTGTGTAACGGCGTCGCCGATTTCCACACCAGTCGCCGAGCACATTCAGATTTTCGAAAGCGGCGATTTCAGCGATAAACGTAAACGCAGACGAAAAAGCAAGCGATCCCGTAAGAAGGCCGCTGAAATATCCGTCCCTCTCACCGACAGCGTTCTCCATCCGGAGGCAGCCTATCAGCTAAACCTGGAAAAGAGGTTCAGCACAAAAACTGACCGCATCGATCTCATATCGAGTTTTATCAACAACGACTCGATTCAGCAAGTCGGCAAAATATGCGAGATGTTTGAGAGCAAATCTAAAGAGATGAACACGATGGAACGCAAGGCCTACTCCGACGGCTTGTTCTCGAGAATACTGAAATTGCGAAAAGTTAAGACCAAAAAAGGTAACCTCATCATTCTTGAGCGTGAATCAAGATTGTAAGTGTTTAACCGTGAGGCGGTTCAAGGCGAAATTTTGGTTTGCTGGCGATTGGTTGTCGTTGTCTGGTTTTTTGTTTGGTTTGGTCTTGTGGGCCCGCGTCTAGTATACTATCTCTTTGATATTTTACTTAATTTTGTGGAATTTCCAAAAATTTGACATGAATCGAATATAAATTCCAAAATATGTACTGACCAAAAACGGATTGAACCTCTGACGGTATAAGTTAAACGGCCTCGTGTTCGTTACAGCGAAATCACGTGAGCAGTCCATCCGGGGTCCTCCCGGCGGGGGCCTCCCCAGTCCGCCAATGTCAGGTAGGGGAGGGGTGTCAATGGCATGATCGACTTATATGTTATGATTAACGCATGAAATGTTCAAAAAGCCCCACAAAGGCTCTGTGGCTTAATTTTCAGGTGGCAATTCACTGTGTATGTTGAAACCAATTACGCTCTTCTGATGCTGCAATGTGGCGCATACTCTAACTGTTGGTGTCGTGTGCTTTATTTTCTACTAACTCGGTCTTTTTGATGGCATTCACAGGAGTTGTAACGTATATTTAGGTCTATATAGCATCCAATTCTTAAAGGCATTATGTAAATCGTTGTTTTAAATGTGATTGATCTAATTTAAGAGGTATATGGCCATGCATGTTCCAAGATTCGCTTTGCCAAAGATGTTTTATTTAAATTACCAAAGATGTTTTAAATATTGAACTGTTTTAAATTACCTAAATCCTGAGCGGCTTTTGTTGATTGCTAATATTCAACATAATTTTTAAACTTCAATCACCCTTTAGCTTACGATCATGTGATGAGTCGTCGCCATCTTGGCTTTTCTGATATCTGAATCATAAAAAAACAATTCCAATAATCTATGCACGTCAATACCGACATTTACGCAATGATAACACGAGTTTGTGTGTATAATTCCAGCTAAGCTAACATGCATGGTGGTGTGGTGGGAATGTTAAGGTGGTTTTAGTTGCTAACAAAACCGGTAACGTAACCTAATTTGTACCTAGCCGTTGTTTGGACCGCTCGACCGCCAGATTGCTGCCAATTGTTTAAATTGCATGTGCAAGTTTAACTGTGCCGAAGAACAGCGGCCGCGTTTAGCAAACTAGAAAATAGGTTAGGTGACGCATTGTTGTAATTATCAGCCTCGATTCTAAATATAACTTGCCACGCCCTATTGCCACAACAGTAAGTCGCCGACATTCTTAATAGGCCACATTCGTTAATCCAAAATACTAATGGCCAATGCCGTTCACCTTTTTAGCACAACGTATATCATACGTTTGTACGCGTATTACACTGATTTATAAGCGCGTTAAATGCATTTTGTCTGTTACAGCTGTCCAGCACCAGCAACCGCAGCAGCAACACCATCATGCACCGCCACCTGCGGCTCACCATGTCGCTTACAGTCCACCGTCGGCATCGGTAAGTCGGTCCAGGTTTGTTCTCTTGGTCCGTGAGAACGTTTGCAAACCGGAAATGAACTTGATTCGCACACAAATTGCTTGTGCGTTGCTCGGCTCACGGCTACATTGGCGACGTGGGCCCGTTTTACCCATGTCACGCACAAGTTAAGAAAAACATTGTTTTTTTTAAATTTCAGTTGAACTTTCAACGCACCTTTGTTTCAAATTTAATAAACACGCTTATCGTTGTACTTGATAGAAGAACGAAAAGAAATACATTTTATAATTATGCGACGTCTTTGAAACATCAAAACAACGCACAGTTTTAGATACACGACTGTATGATATTACNACGCTTATCGTTGTACTTGATAGAAGAACGAAAAGAAATACATTTTATAATTATGCGACGTCTTTGAAACATCAAAACAACGCACAGTTTTAGATACACGACTGTATGATATTACGCAGTTATACAGTCATAGGTCTATAGTTTCGATATTGTTGTGGAAAATCCGATGCGCGTATGCTCCTTTAATTTATTTGCTTGTTTGTACAGCGCTATCGTGCTTGTGCGCATTAGTTATGAAAAAAATCCCATGCACTGGAAAGTTTCGACACGATGGTGATTAAAAAGTTTTAGCGTTTCACGACACGTGTGGTAGAGTTAAGATTCCCCGGGAATTCGATTTTACACATTTTTTTTTCGGGCAGCTGCAAGTGGAAGATAAAAAGAAAGGAAAGAAGAGTAAGAAAAAAGGGAAACTTACCAAGGCGGACATTGGCGTGCCTTCTGACTTCAAGTGAGGAAAAAGATCGCTGGCTTTAGTTTGTTTAAACACGGTTTGAGAAACCTCCGCCTGGTATATATTGTAAAGTCACTAAAGTCGCAATTAGTTTGCCTAAATACCAAAATTTCTATCAAAGTAAACGAAAAAAGTGATTGAAACTGCCATTAAATACTATGACATGGGCATTTTTTGTGAAACCACGCACTACCTTCCACAGATGACGTCATACACTTTGCCGACTAATTAATCTTTTAAAACTGTTTTTTTTTCACAGACATGTCGGCCACGTCGGTTGGGATCCGAACAAGGGCTTTGACGTAAGTCGCGATTTGTCGTTTTTTTGTGCACAGCGCACAACAGGAAGTCACGATTTATTAGAGACGCAATTTTAGGCTCGGCTTTTGACTTCCAAGTCATTTGCCAACCCGCCTTGCATGTGAT
>QXVZ01002618.1:0-16415 GCA_008931825.1 Phallusia fumigata
AGTTGAGTCAAACCACTGTGTTGTGTATGTATTGGGCAGTTTTGCAACATATTCACAGTAAAGACACGTTTTGATTTTACAGTCATAGCATTACCGAGCTGGCCCGTAATATATTTTCCGTCAGCGATGTGTGAAAACGCACGCTGTGTTTTTGGCGTTCGTCCATACGGAAGGGTAGTGGTGCGTCAATTCGGGACCAGGAAGTAATCATGGAAAATGTAAGAATCTTTGGCTAATCGTTTAGGTTGATCATGGCACTAAACGTCAGTCCAAAACAGGAGAAACACCTTTTAGTGGCCTAACAAAGCATTTGCGAAACTATGAAAATGTAGACGACGATAAAATGTAAATGACCCCCTCAATCGAGACTTGCGCCGTTGCAGGGTGGAAAAAAGTGTTGGTAGGTTTCTAAATCCTTAAACAACATTACGACGTGAAGAGGGAAGCCACGAGACTGGCTTTGTTGGCACAAACAGCTGTTTAGGTTTTAGGCTAAAAACAACGCCATTGGCATTCGAGGAAAATGCAAAATCACTTTTCAGCAACCTTTGCACAAAAATTAAAGTAATAAAAAACCGCCCACAAAATGTTACATCTAGTATTTTGCGTAATTGCAACTTCTAACAAAGATTTAACATTACAAAAATTTATTCGATTTTACAAACGCAAGTAAAGACCTACTTGTACATTTTTTGTAAAACAACGAAAAGCTTGTTGTCACCTGCTACTGAAGCACGAAAGTAACTATTACAGTATTTCCATTTTACAGTATTGCATCAGTATCGGTGAACTGGTGAACTGTATCGGATGAACAGCTTTGCATTAGAAAATGAACTTAACACCCACACAGGTAAGAACACCTAACCAAAAAACTGCAGTGACATTGCGCGTAAAATCCGACTGGCCAAAACATATTTTTCATCCACTTTCAGAACTTATACTGTGCAATATAATTTGTAAAACTTCATGTAAAAGCACGCCGCTAATAGACAAAAATCCGTCACAAGGTTAGTCAAAAATCAAAGTTTTACGAACAGCTCAGAACCACACAATATCGGCATCCAATATGAGCGAAGTCTAACCGACACAAGTTTCACTAAAATGCGCGTCTCACTGCTGTCGAATGTGAAAAATGTTTTCACAACAAAGTTATGTAAACAATTTGGTAAAATCCAAATCCTGCAACGATTGCCACGCACCAAAGTTTGCGCAAAAACCAACCAACACGAGAACAAAGGAAACAAATACCTTATTAGAAAGGCACCTTTTGCAGTTCAGCAAAAGAGAAACGCCTGCTTTTGCGCAGAACTTGATGCCAGAAGGACACACCAAACAAAGGAAAATAACAAAAACCCGTACATATTACATTGCATTGCAAAAAATCAATCAATCACTACTATAAGTTAAAGCCCTGTACCTGTTAGGTCGATAAGTCATAACCACCAGGTTGTTTAACGGTTAACTTTGAACCTTCACGATTTTAAAATAACTATAAGAAAAAAAAACTACACAAGCCACATACCCAGTTGACTTTCCGCTTCAGTTAGCAACTGGTTTTCAATTATTTGATAGAATGAAAAGTGAAATTTAAATTTCTTCACTCAACCAAATTCTTACAGCAAGCACCTGCAGCAATATTTCTAACAAGTCGCGACTCGCCGTTTTCTTTATTATCAGGGTTGCCACACAACGCCTTTTTCTCAACCTTTTCCTAACCCGCGTTTGCGAGATTTTCCTCGCGACGTGCTGCTGGGCAAATTAGCCAGTGATGGCTAATCCTGTTTTAAACCCATTGATTACAAATGGTAACTTGCTCAAAAGGTTGGAGGCCACATGTAAAATTTACCACCAGAGCTGTCACCGCTAAAGTGAAATCATTTAGTAAGGAAACATGGCGGAAATTTTGCAGCAGGATATTTGTCACAAAATCTTTTTATCAGACAAAGATCTTTTATGTTCGGCAAAACTATATATTGACGGGGTTTGCCTGATAACCGAGTGCTATGTTAATAATTCGATTGTACAAAAAAGAGCGCGGGTAAAATGCTCAAGAATTTGTTTCTTGGTCATTTATCTGCACTAGTTGGTAAACGTCCGCCATAGCTGATTGAGTGTTACATCCAAACAAACAACAAAAGTGACCACATTTAATGTTATCGCAACGATGAGCACTGGATAAACCAGTTACCTGAAATGCAACAGATTACAAGTGGCAGCCATGATTCCAAAATCTACTTTATTCCAATGGGTCTGGTGAATGTGAAAAACCAAGTGGGCTTCCTTAAAAAACAGGTTGTTAACCACATTCAATCAACAAACAGTATTTAAACATTAAATACACAAATCTTTGTCAAACAAACGCTGTGGGAGCTGCAGACATTAAGGTCTCATCAGTGCAGCTGGTGACAGGACATTGGCCGTTTAGGCTAGTCTAGCCACCAGCTGCACTGATGAGACCTTACAGGTCGAAACAGTGTGCACTGTCTGCTGCTCACAAAATCATATTGGCTTTTTGCATTTGTAAACGCTGTGGGGTTTGTAAAAAATTTCACGAATTCAAAGCGAATCATGAACGTTTCTTGCTTTCAAACGCAGGCAAAACCTTAGTTTAGACTTGGTGCATATAGGCCCTACAGGAAGTGGGCGCTTATTAATGCAACCTTATACCCCGATACGTCACTGAGAAACAGCAATTCCTTCAGGCCACTCTGTCGCTAAAAAACACAGCGACGTATGTGGCTTTGGTAAAAATGCAAAACAATAACACAACAAAGAAGCAAAAAAAATTAACAGATACGGCACCTGTAGACATGGTTTTTATATACCAGTCGACGTATTAAGGGGGTTATTTCTAAATTAGTTCTTTACTGACACCAAGCGACAGAAGTTAAACACAAAGCTTCATTTGGTAATTAACCGTTTCGCATTTCGGGCTACACAGACCTAAAACGCATCAACGCTATCCAATCAATTTGTGACCCACATACGTATGAACTATACACGATTCTACAAAACTTGTTACTTGTAACTAGTCCACTATGAGGGATATATATATATATATTTATATGTGTAGATAGCAAAGAAAATCCATATTTGGTTGCTGCTGCTGCTTTTGTAGTTTTATACGTTTGGTTTGCTGTTTACCGTTGTAAAACAAACAACGACCTAGCCTGCATTTTTTTAATATGGTTAAGTTTAAGTCCCTTTAAAGCTCCCACAATAATGACAGACAATAAGCTTCCTTCGTACATATCAAAGTGGATCGGTTTTTGCCATGCAAAACAATGTTCAAAGAAAAAATTGACTAAATATCGGCCAAACTTTTTGTCGGCCAAACCAAATGTTTTTCGGCCAAGGGCTTTGAAAAAAAAGGCCAAACTGGCAACCCTGCACTAAAATATCCAAAACCTAACAAAACTTGCTTCATTGCTTGCAAACTTTTGTCTATCGTGGGAAAGTCCCCAGTTTAACTTTTCACAACGATCCAATTAAAATTTATATTTAGTCATAGTGGCGGCAATGGTTTGGCATTAGAAAGACATTTGTACATATGTATGCTTAACTGCATGGTCATAATAGGTAAAGCTCCAGCCAACGCAGTGCAAAAACCTGATCTACTTAAATCAATTGGATTGTTGCACTCGAAACCTCTATGTTTATGTTATATTTCTTCAACAATATCTTGCCAAACAACTTTAACTGTTTTAAACTGTAACCAAAAATGGCGGTATGGTACACAAAACCCATTGACTAAACGAATCAATACAAAAAACGCAAGTACATTGGTCTGAATACATGGAATAACACCCCAGAGATAAAAAGAAACGCGCCAAACGTAAGGCTAATTGTCAAATATTTTAATTCACTTTTACTGTACAAAGTGCGACCACCTTGGTGTACACGTGAACTCCAAAGTAAGAATATCAAAATGAAAAGCAACTAAAACTTTATTAGGGCGACACAAACGGGCGGTAGCGCCCCAGAGCGTATCACCACATGAGTAGCACAAATGCACACACAGGATCACTGCAAAGCGATTTGAAAAGCATGAAAAACGGTGGCGGTTTCCGTACAAACAGGCACGGGGTTAGCAAGCACATACACAGGGCGAAAAACGCCGACAATACACGCAAATCAAAAACTTACAAGTTTACATTCAGCACATATGTATATTATTATAAAATCCAAGTTGCAAATTCAGGTTTTTTTTTAACAGGGATTCAAACAAAAACGAACGGAGAACTTGATCACGTTTTTAGCAACCTTATTAAATACTTCTCCCATACTCTTATTGGTGTCACTGTTGGTAAATTGGGCTAGGTAAACCGGTTCGAAAATAAGTTTCAGATTTTTTGTTATTAGAACAAAATGAAAAAAAAATACAAATCCACACAGTAAAATTTGAAATCCTTGGTTATAACATATATGCAACATTGTAAGCTTACAACAAAAAGTGGTAGTTGCACTGAAAACAGTCAAATGAGAGTAAAATTCCAGCACCCTATATTCAGGCAAATTCATTCTGGAACAGAACCAATGTAAGAAAAAGTTTGACTCTTTAAAAGCAACAGAATTACAGGATAACATTGCAACAAAATTGGCAACGGCACACACAAAAAACTGTTTTAGACGGCCGTGTGAAGCACTTTCATTGTAAGCCAAAACTAATGTACAAATCCAAAACGTTCCATGTTTATAATATTCAACAGCATTATAAGAACTTTAAGAAGTTAAAACACCAAATACACACAAACACAACTAAATGTTCACAAAACTTAAACACTACAGTCACATCCGGATTAAGGTTCATCAACAATTAACTACGTGTTCAGTGCTGACAACCAAGTTGAAAATACAAAGTGTGCAATAACAACGGAAAGTTTTGTCAGCATAGACGCCGAACTTGTGCCAAGATATTCTGACAGTTTTGCAATCAGCGTAAATGAAGTGACGTTACAAATTGAAAATTTTACCATGATAAAAAATCATGTGCTTGCATAAATATGCGTTATGTGTCCTTAAGGCGCAAAATTTGTTTCCTAACACATCAGCATTTGTAAGCCCCGTACAGTTTCCAAAATACCAACAAAATGGGCGAGGGACATCTAATTTTGACCCAATATAGCGTGACGAAAACCCAGCAGGTATTTCCTCGTGTTGGATAAAATGTGACTGTTGTGTTTGATGCAATATGACGTCATTCCAAGAGACCCGAATTAATAGAGGGAGGACAGGTTAACTTAGTTCGTATATTTGTCGCAGGAAATTCACTCAAGATGAGCGTAATACACATGATTGCCCCTCAAGTGGCGAATCGATTTATGTTTTTGTCCTCAGGAAGAGTTTACTTAAATGCATCATTTTACTTTAAATGCCATGTATTTTTACTCTTGACCTTTTTTACGTCGTTCTGTCTTAAAATCACTTTTTGGCATTTGTACTTGAAAAATCGCGTCATTGATTCATTGTAACCGTAACGATGCTGAGAATGGAAAAAAAGAGGTCTTACGCGTTTTCTCAACAAACGGTTAAAATGCAACGCCGTATTAGGCCTTTGGGGGAAAAGTGGTAGCAAATCGCAAACGTTACTTTTTGTGAGCCTTTGCAAGTCGTAACTGGTATTGTTTTAAAAATAAGAACAATTAGCGTTGGCTTGTTACACACGTAGGGCGGAAAGGCTTCTCAAATATTTATGCCCACGCCCAAAAGGCCTAATATCCTGCATTTTAACCAAATATGAAAAGGCTTCTTTTTTGGAATTTCCGAACATTGAAATATGTTTTATGAAAACGGTAATAGCTTTTTTCAAGCCACAGGATCGTTACAGTTCCACATGCAAATTCTGAAAATACGCGACGTGTGTTTTACAGCAGTTGTTAATATTTAAACACATGAATAATTTCGACTCCAAATGCCAAAATGTGATTTTGCGAAAGACCGATGCCTGTCGCTTAACTGTTGAAGAGTCAAGAATACAAATACATGGAATTAAAAGTAAAATAAAGCAATACATGTTGGAAAAAAACTTGCGGTAAATCGATTTGACACTTGATGGCGCAATCATGTGTACTAAGCACATCTTGAGGGAATTTTCTGCGACAAATTTACAAACAAGTTAACGTGAAGGATTAGAGGGTTTATGCAAAGTACCCTGCACACCCATGTTTTGCTCCCATGTGGTTGTCAGTGTCATGCGCAAATTACGAAGTTGGTAATAAACGTCACGTTGAGTGTTTCATGTTCAAGTTCGTTTCAGTTATCGCTGGATCGTTTTCACTTTATATTTAGAGCAGAACTTCTCCTCGCGACTTTGATCTGATGAGATTCTTCCCTGCTGTTGTGAAGTTATTACCCCTAACATCCAACAATTTGATGTTGTAAATACATCGAGCCAATGACTCAGCACTTTCATCTGCAAGCCCGTTCCAAGATAGATTTAGACTTTCCATCTAAACAACAACATTTAGTACAAATTTTGCACAAAAAAGACAGCTATTTAGAATACGTTGCGATTATATTTATAATTGCAAGTGCGTAAATACCACGAACCAATCAAGGATAACGCTTACAATGGAAAACAGTGTTTGGAAAAGTCAAATTGCGATAGCAGACGTCACTGCAGCGGACATTATATTTCCCTATGCAACAAACCAGGGGTCGGAAACGTTGTTAACGCGACGTCAACTGGGAAAAATCAAATATTATTGCCACGTATGTGTCTAAATTGGAAGTATTTTAACAATCTGTGTCGTAATCGGGTTAAAACAGTAAAACACAGTTTGCAGACAAGGCCCCGACAAAATGTTTTCACACAAGAATTTCAAACATCGTAAAACGACCGTTGGATTCGGGTCTTCTTGACCCAACACACAAATCGCAACAACTACAGTCAAAATTTCTCAAAAGATTTTTGCAACGCAGATAGAAAGAACTTCTAACGTGATGGGAGTATCAGTAGGATTTGGATTAGTGATTATTATGGTATTACAGTTTAAAGGATTTTGTGCATTTTTTTTGTGCGTTATTAATGCATTTTTGTCGCATTCACATCTTAGTTTACCACAGTTATACAATGCAGCCAATTTGACATGCAGTATTACAAAGATATAAACCAATGCATGTTGTTTTCTTACAGGATTTTGTAGTTGAACAACAGAATCGCAAAGTAGTCCGACTCCTTCACTTCTCATCTTGCATCCACTCAGCAGCAGATCTTCAATGTTGTGAAGGCAACGAGCCAGTGAAGCTGCCCCCGGACTACCGATGTTGTTCCAGGAGAGGTCGAGTTTCTTTAGCTGATGGAAACGCAAAACAACACATTTCAAGTCGTAACAAATGCAAACATACAAAAACAACATGACGTATTTCTGACCAACCCACGATCGGTGCTTGTATTTATCTCTGTGATAAAACATTATCGTTCGAAATTTTCAATCTATCAAATAGGTACTGGATCAGGTTTTTGCATCAATTAAAAGCTAAACCTGTAGAAGCTCCTTAATAGACAAATCGTGGCCCAAATTAGGTCCTGCACTCGTAAGGTTGTTGGTTCTAATCTCGGCTTCAACTTTTATGGTCGTGTAAGCGCCAAAGTAGGCTGCTTTAATTCCCTAAGGAAACGATGGGTCGCACAAAATTTTACTTACGCATTCAGATGGCAAATAAACAAAGAAAATAAATAAACAATAGGCTGGTTAGTTAACTTTGGTTTGTGAGTGGTTTATTACACTAATTCATCCATGACTTAAAACACGCACACATTAGTGCAGGATCAGCAACGTTTTAACCTAGTCTGTCAGGTTTTTAAAATTGTTACTACATCCGCTTCCTCGCATGGTGTGGGGTCGCAGCAAAACATTTTTAGTAGCACGTACTTCCAAAGCGAGATTCCTCTGTAAGCCATAATGTGAAAGAGTTGAGAAGACAAAAAAAACAGCGCGTCGAAAAAACAAGTTTTAAACAAACGGGTGTTATAATCACAAAACCATTTCCACTCGATAAAAATGCAAATCCAATGCTATGTCAGCGGCATTTCCTGGATCACAAACACTTAGTTTTATACCAGTNCCAAGTGGTTGTCAGTGTCATGCGCGAATTACGAAGTTGGTAACAAACGTCACGTTGAAGTGTTTCATGTTCAAGTTCGTTTCAGTTATCGCTGGATCGTTTTCACTTCATATTTAGAGCAGAACTTCTCCTCGCGACTTTGATCTGATGAGATTCTTCCCTGCTGTTGTGAAGTCATTACCCCTAACATCCAACAATTTGATGTTGTAAATGCATCGAGCCAATGACTCAGCACTTTCATCTGCAAGCCCGTTCCAAGATAGATTCAGACTTTCCATCTAAACAACAACATTCAGTACAAATTTTGCACAAAAAAGACAGCTATTAAAATACGTTACGATTATATTTATAATTGCAAGTGCGTAAATACCACGAACCAATCAAGGATAACGCTTACAATGGAAAACTGTGTTTGGAAAAGTCAAATTGCGATAGCAGACGTATCTGCAGCGGACATTATATTTCCCCATGCAACAAACCAGGGGTCGGAAACGTTGTTAACGCGACGTCAACTGGGAAAAATCAAATATTATTGCCACGTATGTGTCTAAATAGGAAGGATTTGGATTAGTGATTATTATGGTGTTACAGTTTAAAGGCTTGCGTAAACATTTGTTTCAAGATTAAAATGCGTTATTAATGCATTTTTGTCGCATTCACATCTTAGTTTACCACAGTTATACAATGCAGCCAATTTGACATGCAGTATTATAAAGATATAAACCGATGCATGTTGTTTTCTTACAGGATTTTGTAGTTGAACTACAGAATCGCAAAGTAGTCTGACTCCTTCGTTTCTCATCTTGCATCCACTCAGCAGCAGCTCTTCAATGTTGTGAAGGCAACGAGCCAGTGAAGCTGCCCCCGGACTACCGATGTTGTTCCAGGAGAGGTCGAGTTTCTTCAGCTGATGGAAATGCAAAACAACACATTTCCAGTCGTAACAAATGCAAACATACAAAAACAACATGACGAATTTCTGGCCAACCCACGATCGGTGCTTGTATTTATCTCTGTGATAAAACATTATCGTTCGAAATTTTCAATCTATCAAATAGGTACTGGATCAGGTTTTTGCATTAATTAAAAGCTAAACCTGTAGAAGCTCCTTATTAGACAAATCGTGGCCCAAATTAGGTCCTGCACTCGTAAGGTTGTTGGTTCTAATCTCGGCTTCAACTTTTATGGTCGTGTAAGCGCCAAAGTAGGCTGCTTTAATTCCCTGAGGAAACGATGGGTCGCACAAAATTTTAATTACGCATTAGGATGGCAAATAAACAAAGAAAACAAATAAACAATAGACTGTTTATTTGTGAGTGGTTTATTACACTAATTCATCCTTGACTTAAAACACGCACACATTAGTGCAAGGGTCAGCAACGTTTTAACCTAGTCTGTCAGGTTTTTAAAATTGTTACTACATCCGCTTCCTCGCATGGTGTGGGGTCGCAGCTAAAACATTTTTTAGTAGCACGTACTTCAAAAGCGAGATTCCTCTGTAAGCCACAATGTGAAAGAGTTGAGAAGACAAAAAAAACAGAAAAAAAGTTTTAAACAAACGGCTGTTATAATCACAAAACCATTTCCACTCGATAAAAATGCAAATCCAATGCTATGTCAGCGACATTCCCTGGATCACAAACACTTAGTTTTATACCAGTAATGTTAAACCTTAAATGGAAGGCGTCACAAAAACGCATGCACTTGTAAATTACCAATATTACCAAATGCCACGGATTTTTAGCCGTTTACGAATTTCTGGTACATTTTTGAATTGTTAGTGAAACTTTTTGTCTGTGTAGTTGTCATTCACGTCCCACATTACATAAATAACACCACTTTTTGAACAAAGTAACATCTCATGATTATTTAGTAAAAACAGTTTTCTTACAGGATTTTGCAGTTGAAGTACAGAATCGCAGAGTAGTCTGACTCCTTCGCTTCCGATCTCACATCCACTCAGCAGCAGCTCTTCAATGTTGAAAAGGCAACGAGCCAGTGAAGCTGCTCCCGGATCACCGATGTCGTTCAGGGAGAGGTCGAGTCTCAGCTGATGTAAATGCAAAGCAACACATGTCAAGTGCCCTATCGTATTTATTTACGTCACCTGGATTTGTGCCCTGTGCTATAGACATTGTCATGTCAATTATGCTTTTAGTAAACCCGCCAGAACGAACTAACAGCGGTAAAGTACGAGTGGTTCTAAAATCGACTTAGATGGGTGGTAAAATTTGGCAAACTTGCTTTTAGTCAGCGAAATCCTATCCATTGAACCAAATCATTCAACTTTACATAACAACTTGAGATTCTACAGTAAAATAAATATAGTGTTAGTAAAGTTACATCTCGAAAGTCATAACTAGTATTCTTTTTTTATTTAACGACAATCATACGACAGTCCAAAAACTGAAAAGTGCCCTTTGTCGTGTCACCATGCTAGAAAGTAAACGTATTTTCAGAAAAAAAGGATACGCGATAATCATATTCTGAAAGGATGAAAAGCAAACAAAACCAGATAACAAAACTAACTGCGGCTGGAATCAAAATCTTTGCAAGCACACAGATACTCGCGAACTGCACTGAAGAGACAAGATATTTGATTCAGTTAAGTCAACTAGTATTCTAAAATTAGTCTGAAATCACAAATAAAGTATAAGTAGGAATGAAATGCTTCTGATGTGTAAGCGTCAACAAGTGCCACAAACTTAACACGTACGTCATTTTTGTCTTATCCGATCATAGCACTTTTACCATTTCTGGAATTTATTTGCATATTTTAAGTTATAAAATACCCTAAAACTTATTCTATGACCCAAGAATAATCTCTAGATTCTTTGTTAAAATCATCGTTTTGATTCATGTAACATTTTAGGATGAGTGTTTTCTTACAGGTTTTTGTAGTTGAAGGACAGAATCGCAGAGTACTCCGACTCCTTCGCTTCCGATCTTACATCCCTTCAGCAGCAGCTCTTCAATGTTGCGAAGGCAGCGAGCCAGCGAAGCTGCCCCCGGATTACCGATGTCGTTGTAGGTGAGGTCGAGTTTCTTCAGCTGATGTAAATACAAAACGACATATGTCACGTCGTAACCAAAAGAAACCTATGGTCTGTTGCATACAGCATTGATTACAGGACACACCTAGTGAATATAATTTTAGGGAAATCCAGATTAATTGGAGAGTTTTTGAAAATTACTGCAACGTACTGCATTGTATTATAGTAACAAGTTTTGCCATTATTTCTTGTTTTGGATTAAAATTGATATCTTGTAAACTTTACAAACTTACATAAATTTGAGCCAATAAATATGTCGTAATCTTTCTTGCCATAGCTTTGCAGTTATTATTAGGAATAGAAAAATTTTAAATGACCTGTTGTTTTTTTCAATTTTGGGTAATTAAGTTATATTATTATTATTAATTAACTGAGTTTGCAAACATTTTCCTTAATCCTGGCCCATTAAATACTTTAGCAAGCATAGTGAAATTAAACCCACAGCAATACCGGGTTAGCTCTGTGTTGCAAGAAGAAAAGATTCTCGAAATCAAGTGGGAGAAGAGATGAATCACGAAGGCCGAGCTGACTTGCAAGTAGGGAGGCCACAGACGAAGCAATCTCACTATCATTTGTCTCATGAGCCCAGCTGCAGACTCGCTTCATTTCTTCGTTGCTTANATCACGAAGGCCGAGCTGACTTGCAAGTAGAGAGGCCACAGACGAAGCAATCACACTATCATTTGTCTCATGAGCCCAGCTGCAGACTCGCTTCATTTCTTCATTGCTTAGTTTCGTCATCGAGGTAAGGAATTCGGAAAGCAAGGACTTCTTGAGCGACCAATCTTCACTGGAACTTGTTGAGACAAAGGTTTCAAGTCCACTAAAAACAGAAGTGTCGCAGATTCCAAAGACAAATTTGGAAACAACTTCCCATCTGTCCTTGGTTAGTCGTGTGTATTGCTTCTTGAATTCCTTCAGGGGCATGATCATCATCAGGTAGAAAGCCGCAAAAAACTCTTGCCAAATGAGGTGAGAAAAATATCGAACTTTGTGCCCATCTAATATTGTCAGCCTAAGATTCACTCTATTTGTAACTGATGTATTTAGGAACGCATCGCTTGTAGCAGGTTTGATTCCGGCTTTTTTAAAGTGCTTTTCAACAAAGACCATCTTTTTGTTTAGAAATCCTTCCCAAGCCATTTTTGCCAGTTTGTCTAACTCGCATTCTTGGCCCTTAAGATGATCGGTTGTTACGTATTGACCGCAAGTGAAAGCAAGAACTCGTGTAAGTGAAACAAACTGAATATCTCCATCGTAATTCATCAGGTAGTTCAGTGTCAGTATGAAATTGACAGGAACATAACAGTATGCAAATACATTGCGGTTTTGGACCAGCTTTTGGTGTATAACATCGTATTTGTTTCCACATATCTGACGTCCGAGTTCATCCTGTGATCCGGTGGTTAAACCAAGTATCTGAACTATAAACCTGGGTCGGTATGAAGCGTTGAGTTTGTATAGTTGAGCTGGTCGTGATGTGAATATCTTTCGAGCACGTGGAAGCAAGTTTCCTCCCGCTAAATGCTTCAGGTAACTTTCTGCACTGTTTTTGGAATATGACAAGGGTTGTGCAATTGAACTTGAAAATGATTTAAATGCTGCCTCATCCAAACCGTCGAAAATCAACAGAACATCAGGATCTCTGCAAATGACAGCAAGTATGCTGGCTGCCACGACAGGTGTGCAGTTCCAATCGGGTAACATGGTGGAAACAAGAAACTGTAGGAAGGTCATCTTTTCAGTAAATGTGACCAACCTGATCACAATGTAAAAGATGAAGGATACATTTCCACATAACTGACCACTCAAAGCTTGCAGGGCCCACTTTTTAGCTGAAGTAGTCTTTCCTATTCCAGCTTGTCCAACCACAGCAACCACATTTCCATGTTTTTCGATGTAGTTTTGTTTTGCTTGAATTTCATCCACTCCGAATTTTCTTTCGGCTTCTTGTTGAGCAGTTTCCTTTGCACGAGCGAACATTTCTTCACCGGTGATGTCACTTTCTGGTCTTTCGAAAACCTTGGCAAGTTCCTCTCTACGGCGATAATGTCCATCGGCTTGAAACTCGTCCTCGATTCGCTGTGGTTTGCTGACTATCGAAAGGTTGACGTGTGTTATAGGTCGTTCGGAAAACTCAGCTAGTGTCGATTCTTCACTGGTGATGGCTTCAACGCTTTCATTGAGCAAACACTTTAGCTGTTCACCTGAAAAACAAAAATCTTTTTTACTTTCTTTGTTTGTTTCATTTATATCCTCGGAGGGCGAAGCAACGCCCGAATGCGGTATGCTCCTGTGAGTCCGCCGTCGATCTACCGGCTTCATTGCAGTTCCGTTGGATGATTCTTTATTTGATTTTTTGGATTTTTGAAAGTTGGTGACTTCAATTTGGATCAACCCATCGGGTTCGTCTGGGTTGGAGCAAATGACGCTTGTGTGCACAAGGCAGTCACGCTAACCACTCGGCCAACTTGGCGGCTACTTACTGCAACGGTGCGTTGTAAACTATTTAAAGATTGTTAAGTGGCAAATAATAACAGGCACACAGTACTGGAAGCACAATGTGCAATCTTACATTTTTCATTTCCAGTTTCTTGTGTAGTTTGCTGATGTAGCGTTGTTGTAGAATGGGCTGCTGTAGATTGGTGTGTTGCTGCCCCAGGTTGTGTTGCAGTTGGACGAAGGATTTCTGATTCCGTATCCAGTGTTGAAGCCGACTGGTTACGCCTTGTATGTGGTTGATGCGATGCGGATTGGGTTTCATCAAATAATTTTGGCGAGGTTTCTTCAACCAAACCAACTGGTGAAGGTTGTTGTGTTGAAGAGTGAGATTGCTCGTGTATGTGCTGAACCGTTTGTTGTATGGAGTCGTAATGTATATGAAGTTCTACGGGTGCGTTGAACACTGGTCCGGTTGTGTTGATGTTTGTGTCTCCGAACTGAGGCGCTTGTGCCCCATCCTGCAAAACAGGGAAAAAACGTGTAAACCAACTTTTTAACGCAAACTTTGATTGTTTCAAATACTTACAATGTTTACAACTGTGCTCTCTTGACTAAAAGGACACATTTGGGTTGGACGTGATTGGGGTACAACGTCACGAGACTCGTGGGGTAAGCTGGGTTGGGATACAACATCGTTCGGTCGATGAGGTAAGCTGGCTTGGGGTGCTACATCGCCAGATTCGGGCGTATTAGAACCGTTTTCTTCCATTTTTACAAACGATTATACATGGTTGCTTATTCTCTGAAAAACAATGTGTAAAATAAAGCTTTGCTGCATAGTTTGATTCAATTTAAACAATTAACCAGATAAGAAAACAATTCCTGCGCAAAACAATTCCTACAACTTGTATTCCAATGTTTCACAACTTGATCTGCAGCACAACCACGTGACTGTACTACTAGTTCAGTTGGAAGGAGACAGACTCCTAAAAAAGAAACAAAGCGTACGCGTTGAGGCCCCATTGGTTGGCACCAGACCGTGCAACGGCAGGAAGTGAAGTAAATTTTAAGCGAACCGAATAATCAAAAATATGGGAATCGACCGCCATATTTGAAGTAAGGCAACATGAGTTTCTTTAGTTTCTGCGGTCAAGAAACAAATAGCACGAAATTTTTCGCTGTATGTGAACCAAACCACGTTTTATAAATCGAAGATGAAATGATATTTTAAATCTAACATGAAATGAACTAAAACGTAACGACCATTTGATAGCGAGGTTCTTGGTAGATAGCGTGAATTTATTTGTGCTGCAAAAACATTTTAAATCCGTTAAAAGCGTGTGTCGATGTATATACAAGGAACCGAACGGAACGAAACGAAAATAAGTATTGAATACAACTATCTTTCCTATTTTGCTTGAACCGCAGACGAACCTCATTATTCACACAGTTTGATTAAATGCTCCGTGAAACAATGACAAGCTCAAGTTTCCTAACACAGCCGCGAAGCTTGATGGTTCCAAGGTAAAAGGCACTGAGGCGCAAAGGACCAACAGCCCTGGTAGGTTGGTGGTTAACGCGACCTCCCTGTGCTTACAAGGTTGTTGATTCCAATTTTTTAGAGCTAGAGTCTCATCGAACAACAAACTTAAGCGGGTTGAACTAGATCGAAGTAACCAACTGCCGAAAATTAAAAAATAATAATGAAAAAATATTAACGGAACTGCAGAGGCAGTCAGATCGATGGTGGGTTCAGAACAACATTAAACAAGATAAACACACTTTAGCTGTGCAACGAAACACTTTAGAAGCTGATAAAGGAAAAGTTGAAGCAAAGCTTCATAATCGAGACTTGCCACGTTGCAGGGAAGAAATAATATTGGTAGGATTGGAAATCGTTTAACAGCGCCGAGGCACAAAGGGTAAAGCCACGGGCTGGATTTGTCGACGAAATACGCGAAAAAACAACATCCACTAGTTTTTAGGCGCCAAGCATATATCACGTGAAAAGTGGAAATGCATTTCGGTGTACGTGACAAGACGGAGGGTTGTCAGACATATAGCTGGTTGGCACCAGACCGTACAACGGCAGGATTAAGTCAGAAAAGCTCTCGCGCAAGCGGGCAGAAATAGAAACGTGAGACAGTGCGACATCATTCGCATCGCATTGAGTTACACTAGCGCTTTAAGCCAGTTTGGATGGAAGGTACTTTGTTATTATTTAACGGACCTAAAATGCACACATATAATCTGAACATATTCAAATATCTTATACCGAAGTCTCAAATATCTTATACCGAAGTCCGTTCCGTGTAGCGTTAAAACGACCAACCAGTGGTCAGGCACACATTTAAAACGCGCGCAGAAACATCGAATATTCGTTTAGTTTGCGATTATACAAAAACATTTAATCGATATGCTAAGCTAAGCAGAATCACTCTAAGCCCCGCAAAACTTTTAGCATCAAATCATTAATATGTCGGTCTGGCAATTTGTTTTGCACGGTAATAAGTTACATTCAAGTTTTGTATTGTTTGGCGAGGATGGAAACATGTGGCCCGAACGTACTAAAAATCTTGAGTTGATCTCATAAGATTTTTGTGGCGAACACGAACCATTTGCGAAACTGTGAAATGGGAAAGCTCGTGAAGCGGCAAATCTGCTGCCTTATCGCGACTTGCCACGTTGCATGGAAGAAAAAAAGTTGTAAGGATTTAAAATCGTTTAGCTGCACTGCTGAAGCGTGATGGGGAAAGCCACGGGACTAGCTTTGTCGGCACGAATCGGTGTTTACGCTATGGGGAAAACAACCTACATTGGTACTCGAGAAAAAAAGCAAATTTCATCAGTTTT
>QXVZ01002619.1:0-15429 GCA_008931825.1 Phallusia fumigata
CACCATGACGTAACGGAATTTGGAATTACAAACGTTTGATGCCTGTCAACATTAAGGCGTTTCACAATTTTCATTTTTCCCTTTTAAGCTACGGTTTCCCACTGGAAATGACACAGGTTTATTCCCCAATGATAATCGAAGTATTTAATAACGACCCAGTCTACAGTTACTTGCAGCGTTACGAAAGCATTAATTTGATTGATATTCTTTGAACAATTTGAATGCAAACAGTTGCTTTGTTTGTCTTCCGTCTGTATACAATAACGTAACCCATGAAAGAACGTTTATGCCTTTTCGAGACACGCCAGAAATTGTTTGTACACAAACAAAGACACAGACACTATTAACAGACAATCGCAAATCAATTGTCAAACTTTCTTTGTCCCAAATGCTTGTATTTCAATTCATCGGACATCGCCACATGTCTAACGACTTATTAAAAAATCAACAGAAATTTTTTCTAAAAAACGTGGCTGATCCCAATATCACGTGAAAGAGACTCCTTGTAAATATGTCAAAAACTTCATGCCATCAACGGTCCTAATAAAATTTGAGACAGAAATTCTATTTTCATTTCATTTTTTGGACTTATGGATAAATAGATCTGTGCTATTGTGTTTAGGAATAATTATGACATACCTGTTTTGTCACTATTTAAATCATCGCCCTTTACAAGAAAAGATTTACCTGTTTTGAAAAAATGTATAATAAAGTTTTCTTGTCGCTGGTCACGTTTGTCAGCTTAAAGTTAAATGATCAAATATCAAAGAATTGTTTTTCTGTGGAAAATATCTCACACTTCACACTACTACACATCCAACCCCGTTTTATTGGTGATTCATTCTCTGAGCCGCCGACCTGATGTCTAGGATTAATCCTTTGTACGACCAACGCGATAGTTTAGTGTTTTGTGTTAGCAGCTTTGCGGGGTTACATCACTGGAAAATAAATACAACAGTTTTGAGAAACTCTTTGGGTGTGTACTTTCAAATACACCGCCCAACAACGTAGTAAAATCAAGCATACCTTTGAAACACCAAGGCGTCATTACAAAAATATCTTAGCAATGTTTCCTAACACTGAAAATTGAATCAGTACCAAAAATATTAAAATACAATGAAAAATAAATAACATTGTAAGTCAAAATGTGATTTTAATTTTTTTGGTCTTGGATTGCGGTTTTAAAACTGACTGAATGTGTTGGTTCATAAATGATCGTTTTTGATTGAGCATCAACAGTATTGTTTACCAAATACGAAACTAATATATCCACTCGTCATCTAAATTGCTCAACAAACAGGAGAATTTTTTGACTGACGCAAGTTTTCAGCCACTTTTTTCGGCAAAATCTTTGAAAAATCTAATCAGTCACGTAACGAGAAAGGCATTCTTGACGTCGGCATCTGACGTTTTGCGGGCGTCAAAAAGTGCTTGCGTAATTTTGTTCGCAAAATGACGAGCGAAGGAGCTAAGGAATGTTCGGAACTTCTATTTGTAGCGAGAGAGTCGAGCTAATAGGCTTGGCTGGTGATCAGCAAACATTAACGGTGCCGGTACGGGAGCAACGTTTGCACTTTGATTCATAACGTTCCAACCCGTTTGGATACCGCAAGATTGATACGACTCATGACTACATTGCTAAAAATGTGTATATCACGTGAATATTATCATGTTCCTCACATTTCTGTTACCACAACTGTTTTTTGAACCACTTTTAAACCCAATATTGTCACGGTTGAGTTTGCAAAGCTAGTTTGTAAACCAGTGTGCGTAGTTTTTCAAGTTAGAAATGGTGGAGTTTGACCCTGGACCTTTCAAAACACCCATGAACTATTTTCATTTGCCCAAAAGATAAGATTTTCTTGATATCTAACTATTTGACCTTTGAGTGCTTTTCCGGGAAGCAATTAAGAAGATCCTTAGTTGTGTGGCTGCTATATAAGGCGATTGGATCTTAAGTTATGATTGCAAACCTTGGCAAGAAATTCGATAACATCACGAACCATGAGCGCAGAATGCACAACGAGCGTAGTTTTTCATGTTAGAAAACGTGGAGTTAAACGGGAAAGCCATGTTAACCCATAACCGCCCATACTTTGAACTTCACTCTATGCCACAACATACGACACCACTTCTGAGGTGTGAAGGTCATGACAGAATGACGTTACCTGCAAACGGTATGACGAAAGTGGTATCACGACCTAGTTGCTGTGGCAACAGACATTCAGACCGTACTTTGAAACCACCTCTGCGGTTTGCAATCTGAAACTTTCACACGCTCTACAGTGGCGTTTATGTGAGAGTTTTTTGGATGCCGGGTGTTCTGTTTTGTTTGTTTTACCTATGTGTGTCCGTTTTTTGACGCAGCAGTCTTTTTGTTTTACATATAAGTGCAAATAAAACTAAAATTTGACACATTTGAAAAAAAAAGAGAAACAGTAAATTAGTAGTTGTAATTTGCAAACAAGGTGATTGGTATGTAGTTTAATACTGTGCTCAAAAATAACTGGTTAAATTAAAAAGCGCAGAAAGCTCAAAAGTCTTTGATGACGGTGGGGGGTACACCCTTACAACCCTGGTTATATTTTCATCATGTTAAAAATGTAAATACCTCAAAAAATCAGGCCATCTCGTATCAACAAGTTCAAACTACACCACCGTTGTGCAACACTCTTATCAGTTCCAACTCCATCTCTACATTTCAAACATAACCACCCACTTGCCTCAAGCCACCAGCAGAGTGGTTCGGGTTTCAAGAGCAGCAGGGTAAGATGGGGTTCAAGAGCAAGGCGTCAATCAAACTTGTGAATGAGGTTAGGCCACTGATAATGCTGGCCATGCAAGCCAAGTGACATAATGGCAAATAGTTGTAACCTAGTTGCATGATAAGCATAGGACTTGGCGATTGCATCATTGCTGTTGAATGTGTAAATATAGTTTCGACCTGGTGTGTAATGGGAAAGTGGCAAGGTTGTGGTTTCCAATTTGCCCGAAGCAAGATGCAAGCTTGCTGTTTGTGACTATCAAGAACATCAATCTGGAGTGTTTAGTGATTCTTTTGTTGTGGGTGGAACCGAATCGTTGGGAATATCTTTTTGATAATGTAAAGTGCTATGGTTGGATCAACATTAGGGAAGTTAGATTTGTGTTGTAGCGAAATATGATCATCAGCAGCAAATGTGCCTTGTGGAAATGTCTCTGTTGAAATGCTGCTGTTTGTTTTGATCACAAAAACACTACTATGTAACCTAAACTTACAAGGTACAAGGCCAGTGTGTAATGCGTTTAAATGTAAGGTCGGGTTTGCTTTTCTTCTTAGCTCTGTGTTAAAAGTTCATCGGTACCATTTTCTTCGCATCATCGTGACTGTGTACACGTGGTCACAAAATTGCAACATTTTTCCGATATTTTGATGTCGGTCATATCTAGTTTCAACCACAGAGAGGTGTGTCGAAGGGTAGCTAGCGTGCAAAGCGACCGCGGGCCTTTGGTGGTCCGGTGGGTATATTTTGTATTCTGGTTTTCTATCACATCCATATCATTAAATGACAGTTTTTAGAACGTAGTAGAAGCATTATTAAAAGCATAACTACCACAGAACTTGTATGTAGTGATAACATTGTATTGCAAAGGTTTGACAATCGCTGTTGGCATCAGCAGTGCATATTGCACTTCACTTGATCTGTATGTAGTAGCAGGTCGAGAAAACAACATGGCACTGTTTTTTTTAAACAAGATTCGTCCTTTCAACATACACGCACGAACTAATTGCATTTGCCCACATGATAAGATTTTCTTGACATCTGACCTTGAACGCTTTTCCGGGAAGCAATTAAGAGGATCCCCAGTCATGTGGCCGCTATATAAGGCGATTCGATCTTAAGTTATGATTGCAAACCCTGGCAAGAAATTCGATAACATCACGAACCATGAGCGCAGAATGCACAACGAGGCCCATATTAGGAGCCAAGGCGCAGAACCATCGGCGCTTCGTGCGTATGAGATTGCATGCTGCAACTATAACAAGTTTAACCTTACTGCTGTCAAGGTTTTAAAGGAATGTTGCCTGTAGGTTACTGCGTCTTCGCCTGTCGGGGTAATTGGTTGTTATATATTCGATTCTGTGGCGTTTTCCGCTTTACACCTATGTTAGCTGGGTTTCCATGGGATTTAAGTTTGTTGCCACTGGTTTCACTTGGTAATTGCGCTGGATATTTTGACCATAAATGAGGAGCAAGTATTTGGGTTTGGAAGCTATCACGCACAGTTATCTATTGCGTTATTTAAAGAATAGTTTGAAAACACAAATTAGATTGCTAAAAATTAGCTGCAATCCATCAAATATTCAAAATAAATTCTTTTCTATTCTTGTGTAAATATTTATTTCCATCTAAAGCTTTCAACACAAGGCTCTGGGAAATCGTTTGTTAAACACTTCTCACCTGCTAATGCTGTTAAGAATGCGGAACACAAATTGTGCGGTAACGCCCGGATCGCGCAGTTTACCTGATGATTTATGTGATTGTTCACAAACTATTTTGGTTCTATTAGCAAGGGTCTGTGAATGTAACACACTAAAAAAAGAAAAGTTGCAAATAGAAATGTATGTGGAAGTTGTGTGTTACTTATAACTCTTCGTTTCAGCCTAACTGCCCTAACTTATTGTCAAATAGCATCCTCTGTATTGGGAAATGTGGATAAATTGTTGTTTTTGGAAATCCAAGGTTTTTTGTTTTAACTCGCGTTGATAAAACGTTTTCAAACTCGTCTTTAACACTACTGCAACCGCAATTTATTTCTTTGAACTGATGAAAAGTTTTAAGTGCATGTTGAGTTAGGTTGAGTTTATTTCGCTTGGTGAATGAAAACATAGCGACACAATAGCACTAAATTAGTCACCAAGCCGGATAGAACTGCGTAACGTCAAAACGTTTTATGATGCGAAAAAAGATACACGATTGGTGGATCGAGGTTACACCGTAAATCGTAACGCGTTTAGCGATTTTAAAGAAATTCAGAAGAGAGNGTCGAGAAAACAACATGGCACTGTTTTTTTTAAACAAGATTCGTCCTTTCAACATACACGCACGAACTAATTGCATTTGCCCACATGATAAGATTTTCTTGACATCTGACCTTGAACGCTTTTCCGGGAAGCAATTAAGAGGATCCCCAGTCATGTGGCCGCTATATAAGGCGATTCGATCTTAAGTTATGATTGCAAACCCTGGCAAGAAATTCGATAACATCACGAACCATGAGCGCAGAATGCACAACGAGGCCCATATTAGGAGCCAAGGCGCAGAACCATCGGCGCTTCGTGCGTATGAGATTGCATGCTGCAACTATAACAAGTTTAACCTTACTGCTGTCAAGGTTTTAAAGGAATGTTGCCTGTAGGTTACTGCGTCTTCGCCTGTCGGGGTAATCGGTTGTTATATATTCGATTCTGTGGCGTTTTCCGCTTTACATCTATCTTAGCTGGGTTTCCATGGGATTTAAGTTTGTTGCCACTTGTTTCACTTGGTGATTGCGCTGGATTTTTTGACCATAAATGAGGAGCAAGTATTCCGGTTGTTGAAGCTGTCACGCACAGTTATCTATTGCGTTATTTGAAGAATAGTTTGAAAACACAAATTAGATTGCTAAAAATTAGCTGCAATCCATCAAATATTCAAAATAAATTCTTTTCTATACTTGTGTAAATATTTATTTCCATCTAAAGCTTTCAACACAAGGCTCTGGGAAATCGTTTGTTAAACACTTCTCACCTGCTAATGCTGTTAAGAATGCGGAACACAAATTGTGCGGTAACGCCCGGATCGTGCAGTTTACCTGATGATTTATGNCAAGGCTCTGGGAAATCGTTTGTTAAACACTTCTCACCTGCTAATGCTGTTAAGAATGCGGAACACAAATTGTGCGGTAACGCCCGGATCGTGCAGTTTACCTGATGATTTATGCGATTGTTCACAAACTATTTTCGTTCTATTAGCAAGGGTCTGTGAATGTAACACACTAAAAAAAGAAAAGTTGTAGATAGAAATGTATGTGGAAGTTGTGTGTTACTTGCAACTCTTCATTTCACCCTAACTGCCCTAACTTATTGTCACAATGCATCTTATGCATTGGTAAATGTGGATAAATTGTTGTTTTTTTGGAAATCCAAGGTTTTTTGTTTTAACTCACGTTGACAAAACGTTTTTAAACTCGTCTTAACACTACTGCAGCCGCAATCGATTTCTTTGAACTGATGAAAAGTTGAGTTAGGTTGAGTTTATTTGCTTGGTGAAAGAAAACATAGCGACACAATACCGCTAAATCAACTACTATCCCGCGAATAGCTGCGCAACGTAAAACGTTACAATGCGAAAAAAGATACACGATTGATGGATCGAGGTTACACCGTAAATCGTAACGCGTTTAGCGATTTCAAAGAAATTCAGAAGAGAGCATTTTTAAAGCATTAAGCATTTAAACATAATTGGATGCACAAAAGCTGGTTTGGATCAAACCCACTTGAAGCGAACAGATCAGATTAACATCGCCTCCCAAGTAACACCATAAAAGTGTAATATAAAGGCCAATTGGTCGAAGTTTCCAAACAGTTACAAACCGCGCTACTTGTAACAGCGAGCGGAGATTTGTCACAAACACCAACTCTCGTGTTTCCGCAAAGTTAATCCCGATAAGCACGTTCTGCCCGGGTCTGATTGAAGGCTACAAACTATCCCGTTTAGCTGGGAACCGCAATCCTAACGTGATGTGCAGCCACAAGCCTGCCCGCTCCTAGAGCGATTGCCATGAGTTGGTTTGCGGTCCAAATTTTCGCTGCACCAGCTCTGTTCGACCCCCACTCGGCATTCCTAACATGTTTTGCGCGAGTGTTATGCCACACGTGGCTGTCACTCTGTTGTCGATTGCCAACTGTTGCGTTTTGTAGTGTGTTATGAGTGTTTGTCAACCCGCGTTCAGTTGGTTGTTGAACGTTTTGTTACGTTTTTTAATACTAGTATTAGGCCGGTTATGAGAGCTATGGCTCATGCTCATTTTGTAGGTTGCTTTGGATGGGAGTGTGGTTGATGGGTAACGTCATTGCTTGAGGTTGTTTAGAAGCGATTGGCAGAAAAATATTTTAAATATGCGGTAAAGTGTAAGACGTTATGTCGTCTGTTTGAACCTTTCCTGGTATCAAGTGCTTGGGATATTTTGTGTGATAATTGCAAGATGAAAAAATGTCTGCCAATGCTAAGAGCTGTTATGAATAACCCTGGTAACAAGACAGTTTTGCAAGTCACAGCAAATTAACATGAAAACTGGTTTTAAAATAACAGCAGAGTTTGACAAGACGGTACACAGTGCGTAGCCTGCAGCTTAAGTTGCGTGTGAAATTGGATGTCGGATAATTGAAGCGTGTACACAAGGTAATCACGCGACACACCAAAGAAAAACACATTCACATTCTAAAGTCTACAGCGCGTGAAAGGGCGTAAAACTCGTTACAGGACAATTACTTCAGGTAAGTTACCGAAAAAAAAATCATTAAAACTAGGTTTGCGTGAAAATTGTGAGTGTTGCTGCGAAGGGTAGTGTGCGGGACACCATGTTGTATTTTGGATTCGAGTTTAGTCGAAATCTAGTCACCCGGATGTAGAAGTAGTGCTGAGCTTTGACTTAGTTTTACTTCGCTGTTTAGTTTTATTTAGCGTCTACAAATTAGATATACAATCTTCAAATTTACAGTACAAGTCCCCTTGAGATTTAAATAAAAAGCAGTTTGAACATCACAATGTGGTTCCTAAGCTCGTAGTTAGAACGTGAGCGTGTGTGAACCGAAATAGCGTTGTTTTTCTCATTTGTACAAATCACTATGCCCGAAGTATAATTGGCATCGCTGTGTTAAGACATCCGTCCGAAACAACGCACAAAACGCGATATCACTTGTTGTCAGGTAAAGTAGCTTTTCCGCTGGGTGAAGTGCATTCGGCGCCCGTGATGGACTTAAATAACGGTCTTTGTGGTATTTTGTGGATGTAAAGTAACCTTGGAAACGAAGATTGCTGTATTGTGCAATAAATTTGTGTGTTTTGGTCTTATCTTAATGTTATATCTTGCGTTGCGTATATGGAATCGTTTTGACCTGTTGAAAGAATTGATATTGCTTCCTATTGCACATAACGATGGTTGACATAACGTAAGCAAAACGTTTGAATAAGCACAAGTATAAAATTACCGGCACTGTGTAATTACATGCAAAAATTCGAATACAGAGCTTCGACGTGTCGTTGTTGTGACCTCAATATTTTTCCTCAGCTAATTTCCTCGCCAATAACTCCCTTTCGTGACATTGCCACATTTTCAGAATGGAGAAATGTCGTTCGTTGCTCAACCTGGAGTGACAAATTATATTCCAAACTTTTCCTTCGCTCAGGTGACGTCTCCGTCATGTACAGTCGTGCGTAGCGAGCACTGTGGTGACGTAAAAGGCTGTCGCTTCACTTGAAATCGGAAACTTTGTAACCCCTGTCCGCTTTTGCCAGCTCTGAACCAAAACGTTGCACTTTTATTGTCACTGGGGGTGTGATTGGGGGTGATTTGGCCCCACAGGGGGTCCGGACGGAACCCAATGGGGTTTGTTTGTGTCGCGTGCGTCTCGACGGTCTATTGTGACAATACAATGCCAATAGCGGAAGGGGGGGAGCGGAAAATGTAGCAATGTTGCACATTTTTTCCTCCAAACATTCTTTCTAACCTGATTATAAATATGTAGATAGAATCCACTGCTGTGCATATGGATTTTGAACATAGGAGGCCGCATGCATCATTGAAGCGTTTTTGGCGATTTATTACACAAAGCAAAATTGTAGTTGAAACGATGCGATGACATCATCCCAAATCTACCTGCAAGGTATTTCTAAATTGGTGTGTCTTACCGCGCAGGTGGTCATCACGCCGCTTTGTGTGAGGTCACAAAACCTCGGGCGCGCTTTAGTCTCCACTCAGCCTTCAAAGGTACCGCCCCAGAAAGTTCCAACTTCTCTACTTACTACCTAAGGGTGAACGTACGTTTGGCCACTTGACATCAACATTAGTGTCAATTTGAAGTCGTAGATTGTTCGCATGCTGTCCCAGTACCAACTGCTATTAGTGAAATTGCCCATAAAGTTGCCTGTATAAAGGTTTGTAAGTTCCTTGTACCAACTAGGCTATGGTGGTGTTGACTGATTGGTGAAAGCTGCCACTCTTAACGCACGTGCCACAAAGTGATTGTGAATTACCCACCATTACGTTCACTCAAAACCTACTTGTTTAAGGTATATTGTTAAACTTTCTGTAAAAGTGCAACTGAATTTTACTTTTTAATAAGATTCGCACATTGAGTCCATTCAACTCCACGTTGGAATAAGAGAGTAGTGCCTGCTCTGCCTGTAACCTACTTTAAATTGCCTTTGCCTGAGGATCTAACAGAGTTTGCTTTCTAAGGACCGTAAAAGTTCATGTAATTAGCCTTTAAACATCTACTGTAGATCTTGTAAAGCCGCAATTAAAATGCCATGATTGAAGATTTCAAACCTCTGTCAACAAACAAGTTACTTTGTTACAATTTTGTCCTGATTACGTTTTGTTTACTGTCAGTGTCAGTAGATTGCTACATGAGTTACCAGGCGATTTATGGTCAATAATTATTTTGTTGTTGTGACACGGCAGCCTTGTTGTGTAATAATCTCAATGTTTTGTAAATAAGATTGCTGTTAGCTATTAGCTACAACGATTTTAATTTATCCCGCCCACTCAAGCGCAGAAAAACGCGCCACAATTGCTGATGTGACGTCACACCGCGCCCATAATCAGTGGAACAAGTTACTGTCACAGGCAAGGTACGTGCGTAGTGTTGAAAGCAATTAGCAGGTTTTGTAGCAAAGCAAATAGCGTGTTTTGCCAGTAGCGTGAACTTTTTCTCTGTGGCCGCGTGCTTGGCGCCCAAGCGTGCCTGTTGTGTTGTTTGAGCGTTCACAATCTTAGCGAGTCGGCAAAGGGCAGGTGCTTAGGTTAAGATGCAGAAACAAGTGCAAATCCAGGTTGATAACAGGCAAAAGCCACTAAGCTTAAACATGTCAACTGGCAAATGCATAGGCGTTGTAAAGGAAAGCTTTTTATGTTAAACGTTTTGGCAGCTGTGGTTTGACATTTTGTGTTTATTATGTTGCTTTTGCTTTTAAAGCAATTTGGTTTTATACAACCGATGACTGACTTGTTTAATTTGCTTCCAAGGCTTTTGTTTTTGGTGCCCTACGCTGAAGGATAGGAACTTGATGGTTAAATTAATTTCTGTGTGACAGTGGAGCCTATCGGGGTTGTAAATTTAATATATCATGTACATGAGATACATTCACCTAGGCGTAACGCGCAACGCTACTGTGACAGTCAAATTATTCCCCCATATTACATTTAGTGAGCGCAAATTCCGTCAGGTGTGCAAACACAAAACATTGCCACCAGTTTTTAATTCACACTGATGTGGTCTCGCATGAACAACATTCCACGGAAATCACGTCTAAGCCCCATAGGTATTTGGCGCCCAACCTATTTGTATCTAGTCCCGATAGAATGGCATTAAATCAAAACCCTGCCTTACCTGTACTTAGCCCATCCGCCGGAGCTATTGTCTGTTTTGTCACGCTCTTTGATACGTAAAGTCAATTCGGGGATGCCACACCTGCGGTTTGTTGCCTTAATTCCGGTAATTTGATTGTGAATTTCAAACCTGTGTGGAAGTTACGAAAACCGCAGTCCGTGTACGTCACATGCTCGAAGTAGGGCGCGTTGCATGCTTGGGTTTGCACATCTAAGCGGGTTTGCTAACCAGCTACGTGCAGTCGGCTGTTTCGCTCGGTAAACGCTGTGCACGCATGAAGGGCAATACTACTGAATTACGTGGCATGTTAAAAGGTTTCAAATCAAGTCCGATGGAACGTTTTATCTTTTTTAGGTAGTACCGCAACCCGTTAAATTGACGGAAGCTGGTTGGAACTCGCTTTAAATGGACATTATTGTGCAAAAGCGAAAATTACTACGGCTAATGTTGACAGCCAGTGTTTTGCAGGCGCCCTTAACCTCGCCACGAGCATAAACGCGTTTTCACCCGGTCACGCCTGATTGCTTTGTGCACTTCACGTGACCGAGGGATTATGACAACACAGAACGTCGTGCGCGGAGTGAAGAGCCCCATCGAGATGGGTCTGGGTTCACACACTGCCCCTGTTCCGCGCTGTTTAAGAGCAATCGAATCGAATGCACAGCTGTTTGTCTGCGAAGGAAAGTGCTTCAATTGGCCACTTGTGTGTTTTAGGTAAAGTTTGTGATGACGCGTTCGTTAACGATTTTCTAACTATGATGGGTCGACGTTTCCAAACAACCCTGGATGTAAGTGTTGCTTTTTAGAACGATTTTGGTCACGAACAGCAAAGCAAACTAATTGTTGAACCCCCCAACGGATTTTACTTGCCTTGTTTTATTACCACTTTCGATCTAAAACCTCTAAATTTAGGCAAACGTTTTAGTATCATCACTTTCACTATCATGTCGCTTCAGAAAGACAGGGTGCATTGTTTTAACGCAAGCTGTTGTATTCTAGTTTGGTTGCTTGCAGTTTAAAAAGGACTGCCAGCTTTTAACAATGTTCTCTTCATTGTCCAAATGCTTGCAATAACGTTACTTAGTTTTTCTCATACGCTCCCTAACAACAGTATTTTTATTTCTTCGCAAGGCTCAACAAAATCAGTTAACACGCAGCAACGTTTGTTGCGTCTAAACGTCCCGTTGGTCCTGTTTGCAAAGCGTTGATGTCCCATACGAAATACCTGAATAGAATATAACGCTTAATACTTCGTGCTTACCAGCTGGTCGTACGAATTGCCTTCGAAGTTAAGCACCTTATCAAAGAAAGCTTGTTTCCTTTGGGCACACGCGTGTCACATTATCAAAACACAGCGCCTGACAGCAGTGGCCCAGCGCTGGCACTACAGCCATTCATTACAAGACAAAGCGCCCCCTGCGAGGGCCCCGGTGTGAAGTGATATTGTATGCGTTTAAAAAACTTCCCACAACATCCGTATAATGTGGGTCGTTCCTTCCTGGGCGCATAACGTCATCGAGGCGCATTGTTCAACCCCTCGACGACCGTTGGTCGAAGTTAGGAAAAGAAATGAGGTGTCATTCATGGGGAAAAGTTTTGACGCCTCTGAGACCAGAGCGTCATGGGCACAGAGAATGCGTTGGGTGTGTTTGCACAAGTGTACAGGATACATAGCTGCCAGTTAAACCTTTGTTTAGGGCGTACGCGACTTGACAGATGCGGCCATGGAGACGTTTGGTTTGCTGTGTGAACAAAGGTACCTTGAAACTAGCGACGCCAGATTCGTGATTTTCAGGTGTTTTTGATGCTCGATTGTTGCGTTATTCGCTAAATATAGTCTCAGGCAGATGTCAGTGACTTTAAGCCTTTGTCACCAACAGGAAGAGTAGAAAAAATCTGTGAATAATATATCGTTGACATTATGTAACCAAGAAAAGGCAATGCATATTTTAAGCCTTGTTATTTGCGTTTTACTTGTTTATTGCAGAACGTAATTTCAATGTCTTTAATAGCCGAAAGCGGTAAAGTTATTCGCATAATGAATATTAGGATTGCTGTTCAATCGTCTTTGGTAGTTTAAGGACGTGTTTTACGTTGGGTACCGGTGGCCGGAAGTGCAAAACTGAGACGTCTTTTAAATCCAATTCGTCTTTGCCAGTGTGGAAAACCTTTATTAGGACACAGCCACAAATTCAAGGCTAAGGTCTCACGCCTGATAAGATCCTAATGATACGTGGCGAATTTGTAGCCCTGATATCGCTATGAGTAACTGTTGACCAATGTCCCCAAGTTTACTAAACGTCAAAAACCCGCCAATCTTTGTTCCCCTGTTGATGTAAAACGACTGAGTCAGCAAAAAAGCGCCATCAGTTAACAATACAAATAATCCGACTTTGCGATGAGTCATGCTTGCGAATTCTGTGTGCCGAGGTTGAGTTTCGAAAGCAGAATTTCTCGCGCACAAATATTTTCGCGTCTGCAGATTTGACAAATTGCAATCAATTACGGTAAGTTTAAGGCGCTTAGCGCTGACAGTTCATTTGTTTGTTGTGATTGATTAGACCGGTGATTCAGGCAGCTGACACTTCGCGAGTCCGTCTGCCACCTGGTTCAACCCAAAGTTATCGTGTTTGCGGCCAAATATGAACCGGAATGCTCAATTTTTTCGTAAAGTTCGTTTTAATTTGTGTTTTTCCTGCCAACGTCAGCCGCTTAACGTTCGTTTGACCTTTATGGATTATTGCAAGTTCCCAAAAATCTATTAGTGGTGGTTCGTAATGCGCTTAGGTTTTCATTGAGCAAAACAGGTGCTGTGTATCAAGTCCGGGTTGCGAACTTTCCGTCAGTTTTGCGTTTGTTTTGACGGACGTGGCCACTGTTAGCATCGGAATGCCTCGAAATTGACACCTTTGTGCGGTAAAATTATTCACAAGTGGTCAGTTCAGATGCTCGTTGAGCCGTCTGGTCGCTCCTTGATAACTTTACGTAAGTCTGGATTTTGTGGTGGGTTGCTTTAAGTGGCGATCTCCAGGCACTTATGAATGATAACTAGTCCCAATTGAGCCACGTTGGCTGTTTATAGCAAAGTAAGTCTCTTCCTGTGTCGGATTCTGACGTTTTTATACTTGCGCTACAGCGTCCGATGTTTCTGTATAGTGGCTGTCAGTTATTTCGACATAAACGACTTTCTGGAAGATTCTTAGACTTACTTCAGGAAAGAGGTTCACATCTTGACTAGCAAAAGTGGATGATTTTTTTAAGTTTTAATTTTCCATACGTCTATTATATTTGGGGTTGATTGTTATATGTTTGCCATAAACTGCATGAGGAAGCTGGGTTTTTCGAAAATCTTGTTGTTTGATGTTTGGATGTTACAAAACAGCAATCATTTACTGTTTATGTGTGTATTTTTTCTGACAAAAAAGTAACGAAACTGTCACGTTTAAGGCATGACAGCATGCAAAAAAGTCAGAATCGCCCAAGGCTGGGTGCAAACTCGTATCGAACTTTTGGTGATTTGCTGTTGGGTTTATTTAGAAAGTGACACGCGACCAACCTTAGGACTTATCCGCGATTTAGTATCACATTGTGCGCGGAATTATCGGTGATGAAATCCGATGATCGTGGTGAAAATTTGGTTTTGCCCGGTATAAAAATGTCGCTACCGTCTAAATCCGGACTCTAACCGATTCCACCAGACCTCGAAAGTTTCACCTGAGAAATTATCGTTGAACTGTAAATAGATAAAGATATCCGGTGAGGGCGTTTGGCTGTTGTCTTGGGAGCTGAACTATATTGTTTGCTACACAGGAATTAATTTTTGGAAAATGTTGAATTAGCTGGGTGTGTTGTTTAGTAAAAGGGATTGGGTAGATGCAAAACGGTTAAACATATATTTTTTGCATTTCTATAACGCCATTCATCCGTACTACACGATAGTCTGCGATGGCCAAAAATTAGGCATAAATAGTTTCGCATCTCGATATACGTTAATATACTTGAGAAGTTTGTTCCAACCGTTTTGCAAGGTTATGTGGATTTTGTGGTTCCTTGTATCCAATCACATGTTTTGATGTTGTGACGTTTGATCAAGTACGAAATAGATTCAAAGTCGTATCGAAGCAGTTATAAATAGCAAACCTCCACCAAAGTGTTACAGTACACTTTATTTTTCAGACAAATCACCACGTGTAAGCAAACCGTACCTGAAAAATGCGTGAAATTGCAAAAACGAAGCTCTGTGATCGGTGCTCGCTATTAAGTCGTTATAAAGCACGCCGATTTGTCACGAGACAATTTCGTCTGGCGGTCGCTGGTGGCAAAACTTCATAGCTTACATAATTACAATATTTACGATCTCTGACGACGCCATAAAAGGACACAGCCGATGCCCGAGCGGACTGTGCGTGGTGGCGTTAAACTACCTGCTTCTCACGAGTTCGTGGTGTGCGCGTGATGATGTATTGTGTTGAAGTGCGACAGGTGTTGGTACGGCCTGTCCGCAGGCCCCGACGTGTGTTTATGATTCCTTTCTCACACACAACCACAATAGTTAACTGTGCGTTTAATTGTTTCGTGCCAAAAGGGTATTCCCCTCAAAGAAACACTTTTCTTAAGACGTCGATTGTTCAAGTTCACATCAGCTTGTTAGACGCGTGCTCAAGCCGTGTGTGTATCCAATACAAGGTTGACTTCACGAAGCTCGATCGGGAGTACGCTTAACAGTTGGATAAACAATGTAAAACTCACACACTTATTTGCCGTAAAATTGAGCGAAACTGCACCACAACGAT
>QXVZ01002632.1:0-12873 GCA_008931825.1 Phallusia fumigata
ACGTTCGACTACATCTAAAAAGAATGCTGTTCACCCAATAGACGCAACTACATCCCATCAGGAGCGCTCGTCAAACAGCAGTACTCCAGTTACTCAACAACCCAGACCCATTTCTGTCATTGATACCAACAAAGACATGGAACTGGAAAAGGCTAAAGATGACAGTATTTGTGGCCATCGTTGCTGCTGTTGCTTCTATATTTGGTGCACTGTTGTGTAAAAACATTGCCTGTCTTCTACGGTAATGCATTTTTACACCATTTGTTGCTTTAAAAACACTTCGGAGTTTCTAATTTTTTTTCTACGGGGAGCGTAGGTAAGTTACCCAAAAGTGGTACAGATCTGTAAAAAAGGTACATTAGTGTGGCTAGCTTTTTAGACTGTTTGCTTTACCTACGATATATGATTGTATTTTTTACACTTTGCTGTATTTTTGTAACTACCGTTGGTTCGTTTCGTTTTCGTTGCATATCTGTTATTTACAGTAAATGTATTGTTTCACTTTGCCCAACTTCTGCTTCGTTTTACGGGGTTCGAACCTTGGACGGGTACGATTCCCGATGTTTGTGTCGAGCGCCCCAGCTTCCCCTATAGCGCCTAACGTGGTAGGAACTGTGTAGTTTTTAACTCCTGTACGCTTCCCGTTCCATGCGGCTTGATTGAAACTTTCGCGCCTAATTGAAACTTACATTGAGCGGTGTTTACCATTGCAATTCCAGAAATATATGCGTCACACAAATGCAGTGTTTCCAAAATTATTTTAGACTCAAACATTTTGCAAATTAAATTTTGAATTTGTAAAATTACAAAAACGCACATTTTACAAGAAGCAATTGCAAATATACAAAGTTAAATAATTTTTTAACGCTAAAAACAAATGCACTGTCCCCTGGACGAAACTTTTTGAATAAACACTCAGGTTTAACCTCATGCCACCAAAATTGTCACAGTCAAAGCATAAACAATTGTGCCACACATCGGTACTAAGAATGTGGCATCACTTTTAGTGGTTGGTGCTGGAACGGTTGCTCTGGCGTCCTGAACCTTATCACAAGTGCTGTTACGACAGCAGTACCTGTAAGTAATGCAACAAACATATAAGCCTAAAATTGCTGTGTATATTTTCTTACAAAACAATATTCGTCAATATCAATAGATATTGTTTAAAACAGTAATTCCGCACCAGGGAGGGGAGAAAAATTTCGTCAAGGGGAAAAATTTCCACTAGTTGTTGTAAACGACTATTTCTTGAAATTGATGATAAGTGTAGTATTTCTTTTAAGGTAGACGAGTGTTTCCAAAACCTTTTAGTATTATCTTGTATCACTTCTTTTCTATTAGGGGAGGAATCAAAAGTTTCAAAATATGCAAAAGGGGAATGCATCTAAAAAGGTTGGAAACCACTGGTTTAAAGGTTCAAAAATCAGTCAACTTAAACATTGGGAATTAATTGTTTTTGAATCCAGAGCTTCTAATTCTTTACCAACGTGTTACCTTTTTTTTAATTCCGGAATAAGGAAAAGTTGTGTTAGCTTGAGAGATGATGTCGGCGACGCAAATCTCCTCCGTGCATCGAACGTTACCAGTCTCTAAAAACTGCATCCAAGAATATGAATTGCCTAAAAAATTTGAGAAAAAAGGGGTCGCTTTTTGAGGCAACAAATCAAACCTTCAGGCCAAGATGCCGAACCTTTTTATGCATTCCCCCTTTGCTTATAACTGTTCATTCCTCCCCAGCTAGACAAGAAGTTATGTAAAGTAACATTAAAAAGTTTAGAACCACTGGTCTACCTATAAAAAAAATACTACACTTATCGTAAAATTCCCCTTAACTCATAAAATTTCGACTTGGTTGAGAACAGCTAACATACACAATTAAGCTTATTTCAACTCTTTGAAAAGCCCACCTTGTTTGCAAGAAACGTTTCTAGCTGTGGTGATGTTACATTTGTCGGCGTCAAACGGCCCATGCTCAAAGTCGCATAAATATTTCCACAACCATCTCCCGTGTGCCGTGGCAACAAAAAAGCACAAAAATATGACAATTTTTCCTAACACATGCATTTTACTTACGATACTTGAATACACAAAAATATTGTTTTCCAAATTATACTGTCTTGTTCGTAAAATTTACTATTCGTTGGTTTTTCGTTGAGTTGTGAAGATTTTCATGTAGTTTTTAAAGTAAAAGCTTGAATGACTTGATCCTGACCACGCACCTATCAATGTTAACATGTCATACGTTTGCAAATACGTTTGTATAAATCTTCTGACAGGGCTGGACGTCCTACAGCAGATACAATCCATTCCTAATACCAAGCAGACATTCTAACTGTTAACCAGGTGTGTTGTAACGTTGTTACGCTGGTGGTTCCACATGATTGCCATGTCATTTCCTTTAACATTAGTGTTTATACGATGAAAATAGAATTCTCCGCGAAAATGTCAGACCTTTTAATTACCTCTAAGATTCTTTGAAAATTTTAAAACACCAACAGACCGTAACGAAGCATTGCTAATAGCCATGCAAATGAGAAATAAATTAATACCTTTATAATGTGGTTAGTTAATGTTATCTTCAAATAAAACTTAAATACATTTGGGTATGTAATAAAATTGCCAAAATAAATCCATCTTACTTTACAAAACTATGATTTTTATAGAGTCAGTGAACCGTTTACTGGATACGGCTCAGTGCGCCACGGGCTCTTGGGCTTGAGGTAAACTTAGAAAATCCCGAGTTATCGCGACAAAAAATCGATTGATTAAGATTGCGCCTTGCATTTTGTACACTGCACTTCAGTTGTGACTGTTAAACAAAGCAGAGGACATTATTGTACCGTTTGTATGATGTATAAAGGTGTTGGAAGCGATTCATCTGTGGATATTGCAGGTTTTCTTATGCTGGACAAAGTCAAAAGGTCATACGTGGGAGGAAAGATTGTCGAAAGGTAAGACAACATAATTACCACATGCAATTTTGACCGTCCGAAAAAGAGCCGGACTGTGTTTACATACGGTTAGCATTTTTACAGTTCTGTNTGTAAACGACTATTTCTTGAAATTGATGATAAGTGTAGTATTTCTTTTAAGGTAGACGAGTGTTTCCAAAACCTTTTAGTATTATCTTGTATCACTTCTTTTCTATTAGGAGAGGAATCAAAAGTTTCAAAATATGCAAAAGGGGAATGCATCTAAAAAGGTTGGAAACCACTGGTTTAAGGGTTCAAAAATCAGTCAACTTAAACATTGGGAATTAACTGTTTTTGAATCCAGAGCTTCTAATTCTTTACCTACGTGTTACCTTTTTTCAATTCCCAAATAAGGAAAAGTTGTGTTAGCTTGAGAGATGATGTCGGCGACGCAAATCTCCTCCGTGCATCGAACGTTACCAGTCTCTAGAAACTGCATCCAATAATATGAATTGCCTAAAAAATTTGAGAAAATAGGGGTCGCTTTTTGAGGCAACAAATCAAAGATACCTCCCCCACTAGACAAGAAGTTATGTGAAGTAATATTAAAGAGATTGGAACCACTGGTCTAGAAAAATATGACAGTTTTTCCTAACACATGCATTTTACTTACGATACTTGAATACACAAAAATATTGTTTTCCAAATTATACTGTCTTGTTCGTAAAATTTACTATTCGTTGGTTTTTCGTTGAGTTGTGATAGATTTTCATGTAGTTTTTAAAGTAAAAGCTTGAATGACTTGATCCTGACCACGCACCTATCAATGTTAACATGTCATACGTTTGGAAAAACGTTTGTATAAAACTTCTGACAGGGCTGGACGTCCTACAGCAGATACAATCCATTCCTAATACCAAGCAGACATTCTAACTGTTAACCAGGTGTGTTGTAACGTTGTTACGTTGGTGATTCCACATGATTGCCATGTCATTTCCTTTAACATTAGTGTTTATACGATGAAAATAGAATTCTCCGCGAAAATGTCAGACCTTTTAATTACCTCTAAGATTCTTTGAAAATTTTAAAACACCAACAGACCGTAACGAAGCATTGCTAATAGCCATGCAAATGAGAAATAAATTAATACCTTTATAATGTGGTTAGTTAATGTTATCTTCAAATAAAACTTAAATACATTTGGGTATGTAATAAAATTGCCAAAATAAATCCATCTTACTTTACAAAACTATGATTTTTATAGAGTCAGTGAACCGTTTACTGGATACGGCTCAGTGCGCCACGGGCTCTTGGGCTTGAGGTAAACTTAGAAAATCCCGAGTTATCGCGACAAAAAATCGATTGATTAAGATTGCGCCTTGCATTTTGTACACTGCACTTCAGTTGTGACTGTTAAACAAAGCAGAGGACATTATTGTACCGTTTGTATGATGTATAAAGGTGTTGGAAGCGATTCATCTGTGGATATTGCAGGTTTTCTTATGCTGGACAAAGTCAAAAGGTCATACGTGGGAGGAAAGATTGTCGAAAGGTAAGACAACATAATTACCACATGCAATTTTGACCGTCCGAAAAAGAGCCGGACTGTGTTTACATACGGTTAGCATTTTTACAGTTCTGTATGCAAGTTCACTACCTATGCAGTTGGACCAGAGAGAAACTGGCGAACATTGTATTGTATTTAATCTCGTTTCTGCCAACGAAATCGTAATCAATAAAATAAAAGGCACAGAAACAGAAAACGACTGCAAAAACCTCCCAGTTAAAATACGATATAAAAACAAATATTAGGAAGAATGGTTTAAAGACGCAGCAGTCGCACCTTTACGATTAGGGTGGACGGACAACTAGGGCCAAAAGAAGTTTGGAATCTCGCTGGAGAAGCGAGCGGCGCGAATGGCAACACGACTGGGTTGGACAACATGAGTGGATGCCAGCACATTGCAAAATTTTGGAAACTAGGAACGATATGGTTCTGAAATTTTGACACTACGTTTTAGGCTAAAACATTATTTAAAAAGTTTTTAATAATTAAATCGCTTATTTTTTTATTAATGGCCACCAAGTACATGTATGTACACTCGCTTTAGGCCTGTTTGTCCCAGACTTAAAATGATATTTAATACACTCAATCACTAAATTTGGCAACTTCTGTGGAATTATGAGTTGCACGTGCACAAACGTGACGACAAGTCAACACCTCCAGCATTTAATACCCCGCAGTTGTTTCATACAACTTGTATGTCGCACCTTGTCACCTTGTGTTGATTGAATTTTGTCGTTGACAGTTGTGCATATATATTGGCGTTGCGATAACCACCAATACAACATTCCAACTATTCTATTCTACCTAACTAACCTAGCTTTACTGTGCAATATTACGTTAACACACAAGTCATTACAGACGTATAATCGTGTACGATCAGGTATACAAGGCTCAAGGCTATCGTCTCACGTCATTTTGCGGGTGCTGACGTCATAATTATTATCTTTGCCAATAACTGGAAGCCAAGAAACATTTGCAAAACAAGTGAATACAAAGCTTTTATTTACACGGCTATACAAAAAACAGAAGAAGTCGTCAAATACATGAAACAGTGTTTACCATTATATTTTAAAAAATGCCTGCGTCACACAACTGCAGTGTTTCCAAAATTATTTTATGCGAGTTAAACATTTTGCAAATTTAAATTTGAATTTGTAAAGAAAATGTGAAGGTTTAACGTTCACGCCACCCGACGACATAGCAAGTATACAAATTAAAACTATGCAAAAATAAAACAAAATGCAGTGACCCACAGTAAAGAATGTTTTTTTATAAACTTAACGTCATTCATGCTGTTATTAAACTTTCTTATCTTGGATATTGTAACGTAATTTAATGTCCATCGTTACTCTTTTGTGCACTAAAATGGCATATTTTAACGCAGCTAAGTTGCAATTATCCATTACACTTGTATTTACGGGCCGAAATTACTGGAAGAAAAGGTGGGATCCGCTTACTCATAATGCAACTTAACTCCCTATTTAACCCCATGCCACCAAAACTGCCACACTCAATGTCAAAGACATTGTGCCGTACACCGCTGCAGGGAGGCTGGCGCGATTTTCTTTTGCTGGTAATGTGCTTAGTACGACTGTAGAGCCTTTTCCAGTTGCGCCGCTAGATGTCGCATTGGCTTCATTAGAGTCAACCGTAGGTTGAACTGGGACATCGCCGGGTTTAGTTTCACCATCAGACTTAACCGTTATTTGTGCCAAAATGGCACCGGGTTTAGTTTCACCATCAGACTTAACCGTTGGTTGTGCCGAAGTGGCACCTGGTTTAGTTTCACCATCAGACTTAACCGTTGGTTGTGCCGAAGTGGCACCGGGTTTAGTTTCACCATCAGACTTAACCGTTATTTGTGCCAAAATGGCACCTGGTTTAGTTTCACCATCAGACTTAACCGTTGGTTGTGCCGAAGTGGCACCAGGTTTAGTTTCACCATCAGACTTAACCGTTGGTTGTGCCGAAGTGGCACCGGGTTTAGTTTCACCATCAGACTTAACCGTTGGTTGTGTCGAAGTGGTAACTGGTTCAGCAGTCGTCATGCAAGGTCCTTTTACCAGACATTGAAAAAGGTTGCAAGGTCCGTCGGGAATTACACCAGGATTCATGCCATCAGAACCAGCAGTTGTTGTTTTTGGTTCTCCTGGTTATTGAGAAAAAACATAGAACTAGTTTTGCGTTCGATGAAATCTGTGGTTAGTCGGTATCACAAACTCATTCAACTTCCATTAGTTTTGTTTTTATTACGTAGCATTTATTGCTTTACATTTAAAGGTTTTCAGATCAAAACAAAAAAAGGTTTATGTCGTTTGTTGATCATTAAAACCTCTAGAACCCCCTTAAACATCAAGAATATTTCAATCAGTGTCAAAAAGTCGTAAATACCTGGTATTGGATTGGTTGCGTTCCAAAAAGGGACCTCATCACAGGTTGTGTTCTTGCGGCAGCAGTATCTGTAAGCAATACAGCACATTTATGTAGCAAAGTGGTTCTCAACCTTTTTATTCCATAAACCACTTTACCCGAATTTCAAAACTAAAATCCCTTTACCAGGAATATAGTCTGAGGTTGCTAGGGTTGCATTACTAATTACAGTTGTTACGAAAATACGTGCAGCTACAATTTATACAACAACCCCCCTTCTCCTTACAAATACGAAATCCCCACTCCCGGGTGAGAACTCCCAACCTAGCTGATCGAATTTGGTGCGTTTTAACAAAAAAAAAGCAATCAATTGATTCCACGCAAGATTAGGTTGCTCACCTTAGTTTAGGTATTTTAGAACTGCGTAGAATAATAGTTTTTCCTTCTATTTATTTTTTAATAATTTATAGAGATTTCTTTGGCACGGTTAAAGTATTTTAAATTTAGAGCTGGAAATTCTGCAATATACATCCGTTAAGTTATCAGAAAATCAGTAAATTATTTGTCATTTATCTAACGTGTTTTTGGCACCGTACCTGCCAGGTTTGTTGATCGCTCTGGCCATGCAGATTTGCTCTCCAACCTTGGCTTTCCACATACGACAAACCGAATCTAAAAAACATGAAATACACATGAAAATGAAATCAGTTGTGCAAAAATAGCACAAGAGCGTTTCTAATTTTCAGACTCAGCACCAAATAAAAGCCACTTTATACTCCGCGATATTGTCGAAAACACAGACGTAAACTTTTTTGCTTGTCTATAGTGCCCGGTTTTTTTTATTGCAATTTTTTCAGTTAAAAACTTACTTTCGTCGCAGTTAATAGAGAAGTTCTTAGTTGTGTTGATGTCGCATTTGTTGACATCAAAGGCCCCCTGCCCAAATTCGCAAAGGGACGGGATGAATGAGGTTGAATTTTGGGCTAACGACAAGCAGCCTCCAACGACAGCAAAGCACAGAATGATGACAATTTTGCCTAAACTTCTCATTTTGCTTACGATACTTCACTTAACAACTAGAAGGTTTTAAAAACTTTTTCAGGTGTTTACAGTTTTGTTTTGTTAATTTGTCACAAGTTTAATTACAAACCTGACTGTAGTTAAATATTTAATCAAATCTTGTAGTACACTAGAAATTTTGTTAATCTATATTCTTCCATTTGAAACCTGCGTGGTTTTGCTTGTCAAAACATTTAATCCCAGAGACAAGTCGTATCTTAACAACAAAAATCATAAACTGAATGCTTATCAGGTGTGTTGCCACATTATATTGCTGTTGTTACGCCAGTTCCGAAAATTCGGTATTACGCCACCTGAGGTAACATCTGTACCAACAGATCAGACGATTGGAGGACGAATTTTCCAAGTAAAACGCTGCCATGTAATGTTTGTGCATGTGATGATTCTATACAGGCCTTGCACTCATTGTGTATGTCGATATAATATATCATTCGTATCTAAATCGTTTTAGGTCCACTTTTCCAACTAGGTCGATGGTTTTAGAGCAAATTTAGAAGTAATGAACAAATATTATTTCAATTTAAACAACAATCTTAAAGATATGACGAAAAAAAACTTCTGGAATCGTTTGTGGCACCCCTGGAAATCTATTAGGGCACCCCATTGCAGTACAGCGCGGAGAAATTCTATACCTTGTACCCCGTGTGGTCGTTTTAAACAACCTGTTTGCAGTGTTTATATAGTGTTTAAAAACACATAAATTTACCTATTTCATAGATGTTCAACACTATAAACCATCTATATCACCTGATAGTTGTCAAGTAATGGCCGTTTTAAACACCTGTTTGTAGCGTTTATATAGTCGCCATTGCAATTTTAAGGTTGACTATAGTAGAAGGGATATCACTTTTGTGCTAACTAAAAAGACTTTCCATGGTTCAAAAAATATTTGAGAGTTCTTCTAAAATACCCATTTATTCTTCTTAAAATAGTTGTGAAATGCTGTTTGCAACAAGAACGTGTGCGAAAAGGGAACATGGTGTATTGCAACAGAACTATGAAATTTTAGTGACATTTTGGCACAATAACCTATGTGACGTAAATGGCTTTAACATGATGACTGGCATTTGGTTCTCTTGTAAATAGATGGATGTCCTGTTTGTTCCTTCCCAGATTGTGTTAACGGCTATCCTACGATTTTCTGTGTAGTCATTGGTGTTTGAAATGTTGTAATTATTCACGTGTCTCGTAATAGGTCCTTTCTGAATAATTTGGATTCAGCATGATGACTGGCTTTTTGATTCTCTTGTAAATAAATACCTGTCTTTTTGTTACCTTCACAGATTGAGCTAAAATAGAAAAGATGAAAATTGTAAGCAGTGATGTTTCCATGATGGCCATCCTACGGTTTTCTGCGTAATTATTGGTGTTTGAAATGAAATCAAAGCCTAATTAATAGTTACGTGTCTCATAACAAATCGTTATGGAATAATTTGACCCATAAAACACTGAATACTTTCGGTTATGTGGTAAAATACCAAAATACAGACATTTTACCCCGAAATTTTTTTTAATTTTCACAAAGTCAGCGAACCGTGTAATGTGGTTACGCACCAGTGCGCCACAGACTCTTGGGCTTGATTGAGGCCAACTTTGGAAATCACGAGTTGTTGCGACGAAATTCGCCTGATTATGCTTGCGGCTTGCATTTTATACAGTTCACTTCATTTATGACTGTTAAGCAGCAGTGGGCGTTACGTGGTGTTTTCAGATATATGTTACTTTGGTTTGTTGTAAGTTGGAGTCAGGTTATGCATCAGACAACCGTTTCCTTTTAGCATTGCATACATAATGAAAGCCAACAGCTGTTTCCTGTATTGCTAGTATTACTTTGACAATTGCCTGAGCAGCCTTACACTTGCTGTAGTGTTGGTAACAACGTCTTTGTATGTCAACTTCTTGTGTTTGCTTATCTTTTGCGTCTGTTTATTAATGTCAAACATTAACAGTGCTTAAACAAGCCATGCCATTGCCAACTTGGTTTGTAGTAAGCTATAGAGTACAGTGTAAGAAACGACTTTAGCATAAGTTTGCGCTTTACAGGTTTATTGCATTGCTTTGCATAGACTTTAACATCATTCAGCAGTTTTTGCAATCGAATTGAACATTTCGTCCAGCCTTGCAAAATATGGAACGAGTTAAATTGGGAAGCAGTGATTTGGAAGTGTCACCTGTTTGCTTGGGCTGTTGGCAATTCAATGATGGCAAAGCGGACAACACGTGGCACGCTCAAGATGTGAAGGTACGTCTTGGGCCGTTTTGGTTAACCGCTTACCAGAAAAGTATTTCTCATTTAGTTTTTGTAATATGCATCTTGAGCAGTTTTATATTCATTGTGTTATATTCATGATGCCATAACAGTGTTGGAAGATTAACTTTCGGTTGAAACGTTGCTAAATGTTCGTTTTAAGTGAGCTTAATTACACTAATTTCTGCTATTTTGGCGTTACAACGTTGGTCATACTTAATTATTTTGGCGATTACTGGAACGCAGGAGACGACTGTCGGCAGATTTGAACAAACATAAGAACTAAAATGTTTGGTTGAATTACGCTGCGGCCCAAATTTTTATTGTTTACAGCAGTGTTTCTTAAACGTTTTTCTAGTACAGTCCGCGACCAGCGAGTTGATTTGAAAAAATACCCGATAATATGGTAAAAATGTTTAACCAAATTATTTATGTTGGTCGTTTGAAGAGATGAATGATCGAACTTACATTGTATTTCGTTTGAACTGCTTTATTTTCGTCGCCAACGTTGAAAAGGTTTACAGTTTCATACTCATTTCCAGGTTTCTTGCGCAATCGTGGACAAATCGCTGGAAATGGGGGTCAACTTTTTTGACACGGCCGAAGTCTACAGCAATCACGGCTCCGAGTCTGTCCTCGGGAGGGCGCTAGAGGGGCGAAGACGTGACGTCATCGTCGCCACAAAGTTTGGCGGGAGAAAAACGGTTCGTACTGTAAACCTTTTTTTTTGTAAGTTTCTAATGCGTTTGGTTTTTTTTGCAGACTGGCGATAAGCTTTACAGGGCCGAAGACATTGAGCAATCGCTTACTGAGAGTTTGAAAGCTTTGAAAACAGATTATGTTGATTTGTATCAGGTACAAGCCGCAACTTAAGTTTTTCCTGTTTTTGACAAATGTTAAATGTGCTTGCAAAACATCAACACGCACATATTTTGACCTATTTAATTTTCATTCTCCCCTTTTGAAGCGAAGCATACATGTACAGTGGCGAACATCTATTGCAATTATTGGGGGGTCTTTTGTTCTCGACGACATNTTTGTAAGTTTCTAATGCGTTTGGTTTTTTTTGCAGACTGGCGATAAGCTTTACAGGGCCGAAGACATTGAGCAATCGCTTACTGAGAGTTTGAAAGCTTTGAAAACAGATTATGTTGATTTGTATCAGGTACAAGCCGCAACTTAAGTTTTTCCTGTTTTTGACAAATGTTAAATGTGCTTGCAAAACATCAACACGCACATATTTTGACCTATTTAATTTTCATTCTCCCCTTTTGAAGCGAAGCATACATGTACAGTGGCGAACATCTATTGCAATTATTGGGGGGTCTTTTGTTCTCGACGACATATTAAAAGTTATGACGTCACAATACAGATTTTTATGTCGCCAAAAATGGCTTACATTTCGGCTGAGACGTTCTTAAAATACCGTTAAAACCTTTTGCGATCACTTAACTGCTGCAAAAGCATTTAAAAATGGCTAAAATTGTTTTATTGTGCTAATTGCTTTTGTCCTTAATAAATAAATCCGTGACATATTTTTAAAACAACCGAAACAAAAATATTGGGGGGACAAATGTATGTTAGTCCCCCCCAACCAAAATTTTGGGGGTACATGCCCCCTTTGTCCCCCAGGGATTTACGCCCAAGTGCATGTACAAGATTAAACAACTGCAAATAAAAAGGTAACCACATTTAGTACCCTCGATTTCACTGATGGAATTTAAACACACTTTCAGGTGCACCAGTCTGTCATAATGAAGGACCCTGCGGAGACGGTGCAGGAATTAAAACGTCAACAGTCCTTAGGCAGGATTCGTTACTACGGCGTGTCTAACTTCGGACCTTTGTCAATGAAAGATTTCAACGAGGCGGGGGGCATCCCCGTCTCAAATCAGGTTAGAATTAACGATACAAAATGATTTAAATTGCCCTTTGGTATGCATAACAAGGAATTGTATGCATAACATAGGGCTAGTTAACACAAATATTTTAATTTAAGTTGCTTAATAGTTGGTACAATTTTCTGACAGTAGAACGGACAGCTTCTGATGCCCACAGCAAAATAAAGTTTACCCATAGTGGCCAAAATTTTCACAAGTACTGTGTTACGTCATACACAGATGCCCTACAACCTGCTTTGGCGCTCCATCGAGTATGACATCATTAAGTCATGTGACCGCTACAACATTGACGTCATAGCGTACTCGCCACTCCAGCAGGGGTTGCTCACCGGGAAATACCCTAACCCCGAAAGTGTCCCCGAGGGCCGAAGACGAACCCGATTGTTCAAGGGAGACAGGTAACAAAATTTTTACCTTTAAATTAGGTAAAATTACGCAATAAGTGCAAGTTGAAGGGACGCAAAATGTCCAACCCGAAAAAAAATTAGCAGGTAGATTGTTCCGCGGCTACGGAAGGACCTATTATCGAAGCACAGTTTAAACGAAGTGTTAACATATATTCAATACTGGTTTATTTCAACTTTTGTTTGATCCTTAACTGGACATTTGTTAAAGTTTAATGCACAATTAATCATAAACAAACCCCATTTTTTTACATTTGTATTCGAAAAAGGGCCCTATATGGGTTTGTACCGTCGTATACCTTTTTTTACAGTCCTTGGTACTTTGACTTGATTTTAACACTAGAAATATTTTCTTCTCTTCCAGCACTCCTCTGTCGCGCCACGGTGAAGC
>QXVZ01002644.1:0-13729 GCA_008931825.1 Phallusia fumigata
ATTGGAAATATAAAACAGTCAATAGTTTAGCTGGTAACTTATCTTAGCAAATAACTTCCAACATTTTATGTTCAGGTGCTTCAGAAATAGTTCTTCCACGATCTGTGATGGACGAAGCAAAACTGAAGGCTCGCTTATATTCACGAGCTCCCATGCAGTCGACAGCTTATAACACGGCAACTCTTGGACTGCGACGAATCACAAAGGCACAAATGGCCACTAGAGAGCGGCAGAAAGATGTTCGTCTGGAACCTTTGGTATGAGGACTTTTTCTGAAATGTGGTTTACTTAATATATTCTGCTTTTTGTATGCAAGGTGATCGCATAACTATCTGTTTCGTGAAACAATTTCTGACTTTAGAAAGCTGTTAATTGTATAAGTGCATTAGTTTACCACTTTTACAGCAGCAGGTAACTTAGTGCCGCTTTTTCAATTTTAACCAGATGATGACAATCGAAACGTCGAAAATGTTTTACACACATGTAGTGGCTTTTATCTTCTTTTTAAGACTATTTGAAACTGTGAATTTTCTGTGTGATCTTACTGAGCACTTCATTCTAAAATTTTAATGATTATTTGATCATAATTTGAAGGAAACCAAACATGCTAAATTATACATAACTAAAGGCGAATTGAAAAGGTAAAACTAAAGCTTGTCTTTTCACGATATTTTTTCACTATTTTCCCGAATGGTGCTAAATCTTACTGAGCTATTTTCCTTTTCAGCCCACCCTGGCAACATTTCAATCCCACAACCAACCAACTTACATCCAAGAACAAAACAGACTGGCACTAATGAGGCAGGGATGGAGACCTCCCTCTACATCAAAGGACGCATCTCGAAAACGTTCCGCTACAGTTAGTGGTGTTCCGATAACTCCTGGATTCCAAACTAGGAAAATTCCTGGCTCCATGGACAAACAGGTTAGTCGCACATGCAGGATATGTACGGCTAAAAATCCTGAAATTCCAAAATTAACTTGGTAAAAAAACATTACTTTTACTAATAGTTACTGTTAACACTTTTGCAGCCAAAGAAGTTGGATACTATGTATATACATGTGTGCATATCTGGGCTTGTTTTGATAAGTCTGCTCTGAGACTAAAGTTAAAACAACTTGTTTCGGCCAATCAGCTGTACAAAATCTGAATAATTAATATGAATATGCGATCACTTACTTAAAATGGTAAAATCCTACGCAATTCCCCTTATTGTTGGCCAGCCACGAAAGTGTTAAAATGGTTTTCTGAAACTTTTCTTTGGTTTCTTTCTGAAAAAACATGTAGACTGCATTTCAGTTTTATGTGATGTTAATTCAGATGAGTTTTTCTGCAGAAGTACTTGCCAAATATTTTGTCTTAACCATTTAAAAATTGAAAAGTGCATTAAAAATCCCTTTTAGTGCAAGTGTATGTTTATTTTTATCATCAGCCTCTCTCACCAATCCCACCCAAACACCCCAAGAAGACGGGTTCATCTCGAACATCCCATGCACGATCTATAACCTTAGATTCAGCAGCAATATTCCGACTTTCTGTTGAAGATTTAATCGCTGCTGATATCCATGAACCATTGCAGATAATTGAAATTGTCAAAGCTAAGTAAGTGGAATATTGGCTTCACTTAAGTTCGGTGTTTTTTAACCTTTTTTCTATGTGAGGCCTTTGGAAACGTCGGTTGGACTTTCGATGCACCAGTGAAAAAAAATGTAATGAAAATGCTTATTTTATGAAACGGAATAGATGTGCGTCACTGAAAAATTAAAATGACGCCCCAGGGTGTCACAACCCACAGTTTAAGAACCACGCCACCTTGTGGTAAAACATAACTGAGCAATTACAACATTCCTTCTTTTGGTATTACAGTGTTAATTTATTTTATAGCCTCTGATTCTACAAGCCTATTTACCTACCTGCAACCTGCAACTCTGGACCTGCACATGATTTTTAAATTTCTTTTCTATGGCTCCTATGACTTTAAGTGCATCTATGTGACACATTTTCCTTTTTTATTGGGACGTAATATTGATTTCATCACCGTAACACATTATATTCAAACATTTAGGACAACTGTAGTCTCCTTTAAATTCGTAAGCAATTTGGTTTTGTGACTCTGGGTAAATTAAAGTTTTTAATGGATTTTTCTAATCTTTTAACCGTTTTTTTAGCCTGGTACACATGCATATTTGTTTATGTTCAAATTGTTATCATCGCAAAAATGTTTTCTCATTTTTCAGCAAGCGGATTGGATTCCTCTACATGACACCCCGAGTTGTTCGATCGTCCAACGAATATTCTCCGTACAATCTTCGCATTGTAACCCATAGTGACATCATACCAGATGATTATTCAACCATCAGCGTGCAAGGGGTCACTCGGGTTCATGGGGGTGAAACAGAGTTTACGGACCTCGATAGATGGGAGCAAGAATACAGGTGGGATAAATAGGATTTGTGATCTAAATAAAAATTTCAAAGCTTTTTGGGTATAGTTGTTGTAAGAAAGATAATTTAGAAAAATGAGCTAGGAGTTGAAGGCTATTAGTAACATCTTCATGTAAACTAAACCACTTGTTTTAAATCTACATTATTTTTGATATTTGTGTCTTAGATACTATTGCCAACTTGTCAACATTCCGACTTTCAATCTCTTCCGCAAGTGGAAAGCTTTTGCTGTGTGGAGGCAAAACGTGCGACACGACAAAACTGAAAAGTGCCGGAAAGCATTGCAGGAAAATCTTTTCTTGCTAAACCCGGTAAAAAAATTCACATTAAAAAACTAATTTTAAAACCCTATAATGTGCAAGCAAAAATAATGATTTAAAGATTGTGTTGATTTAATTTGCTTTGCAGCTTTACTGTCCCACCTACTCATGTGATTGTCTCTTGTTAAATTCCAGTGGAAAACATAAAAAATGTGAAGCAGTAAAATGTTGTTTTTCTTTATACTCATATCTGTTTTTTGTCACGTGATTGTAAATAATATTATTTTTCATTATTGTGTTGCTGTTTTGCAGTCTCTGAGACCAGCGTTGTTGAATGTTCGTGAGATGTGCTATCGTATCAGCGACATGGGTTTGTGTCGAATCGAGAAGGGTTACACATATCGCTTGGTACAGTTTCGAGACGCACAATTCAAACAACTTTCAGAAGTTCAGGGAAGATTGTCGGAGTTCAGGGACTTGGTCAAAGAAGTTGTTCGCAGCGCTTGCAGGTAAAGATGAGAAAGGCTTTGATATTTGTTTCTTTGTTTTTGCAACACAACTTTCAACTAAAAGGGAAATGATGTTATTAGGCCAAAGTTCATGTCCTTACATTGCTTTTTATTTTTATAACACCTGTAACTGATGGTAAAGATATAAAATACCACTTTCTTCCGTGTAGTCTTGGTTGTTTGGTACATTACCTGTTATGAGATAAAAGTTACTCNGGACTTGGTCAAAGAAGTTGTTCGCAGCGCTTGCAGGTAAAGATGAGAAAGGCTTTGATATTTGTTTCTTTGTTTTTGCAACACAACTTTCAACTAAAAGGGAAATGATGTTATTAGGCCAAAGTTCATGTCCTTACATTGCTTTTTATTTTTATAACACCTGTAACTGATGGTAAAGATATAAAATACCACTTTCTTCCGTGTAGTCTTGGTTGTTTGGTACATTACCTGTTATGAGATAAAAGTTACTCAGTGGTACAGAAATGTCAGTTTGTTTGTTTATTTTGTTCTTTTTTCTTTATGTACAAACCCAACAAGTAGCATTTTATGTCAGCAGGTTTTTAAAACTTTTCCAAAGCTTGCATTCATCACAAAATTTATACGGGGCTTCAGAGTGGTCTAGGTTTGAAAAAGTTTATTATAAAACTGTGTTGTGTATGAGCTTCCAGCATATATATTATTCAACATTCACCATATTTTGTTTGCAGAACTGCTTTGCTCGAAGCTGGGTTTACACCCGATGATTACTTTTACGACGTGGAAAGCCCAGGAGTTGTTGGATACGGAGAAGATGGCCAACCTATACCTGGAACTGCTGGGTCTTCAATGCTGGTGCAGGTATTTGTGTGGACAAAGAGTTATTCTGGTTGTTTAAGTATTGCTTGAAAGAAATTGTTTATGGGTACAAGTTTTTGCACAACTAACAGTTCAAAATATGTTTTTATCATGTTTTGTTTTTCTTTTAAACAGTAGCAGTTTTAAGACCAAAGAGACTGTATAAGATTTTCTTAGATCTACTTTTAAATTTCAATCCCCAAAACAATGCTGCAGCAATAATGTTTGTTACAACACAGTCACAGATCGAGGACATGTTTGGTGATGCTCCTGAGAAAATGACATACACAGAGCAAGCCAACAAACGGTCGCACTGTCGTCGACTGACAAGCTTCATCAGGTAACTTTATGAGTTGCAAGTGATGCCAAATTATGCGACAAGATGACAGAGTGGTTGGCGCTAACCTTGTGCTCGCAAAGTTGTGGGTTCTAATCCTGTCTCGGTCGCGGGTGTTTCCCTGAGCAAGAAACTTAAGCTGCATTGCTCCAATCCAGTGGAACTTGATATGTTGACTCAAATTTGAGTCAACATTAAAAAGTCAAAAAAATGAAACACAGGCAATTTTTACACTTTAAAAACAGTACTTCAAACAAATCTAGATTTATTTACAAGCTTAAAAAAACTCATGTGGGTATGTCCAACACCTATTTCAAAAGTAGTATGGTTTTAAACATTTACAATAAAAGCTTTCCATTTCAGACTATCAGACTAGCCCATTTTTAAAAGTCCTCTCCCTCCAGCTGACCACTGTAAGAGTCATCAAGCGCCTATGGCCTCTAAAGGGATTAGTCCTGCTGTAGTTTTAAATATAAACAATAAACAAAGCTTTGTATTTCAGACTATCAGACTACTTGATCGTGAACACAATGCATGTGTTGGCTGTCAACTCTGTTTCAACTTTGCTCAATTATTTAACGGAGCAACTCCATCAAACTCCTACAGATGATGGAATTAAGAATTGGGATAAGGTTAGTAGTAATGAATAATGTTATATGTGTTTTTGGCTATTTAACTTCATTTCAAACTGTGACAGCTTAATGGGGCAATTCAAGAAGTCTCGTTGCAATTAAAAATTTTATGTAGTTTGTTACTGTTTTGATTAAAATTAAAACTGCATGAAGATTTAGTGAAAGAAGTAATAGTTTTTCTGTATGTATATGTTTACTGCATTATTACACAAGTCAATTACACCAACAGCCACTTAACTAACGTAAAACCATCATTTTTTGTCACCCACAGAACCTCACGTATCAACGACTTAATTCACACACACGCACACACACAATATGTTTTGTCCTGCTTCATATTTTGTTACCATTGTTTTAAGGCCTATCCTATTGTCACCATAGACGTCTTAGATTGCAAGCTTCTATTGTTTCAGATCCTTATTATTTTTGTTATGTTGTCAGGTTAAGCTTGTACACGTTTTTCCAATCCAGAACTATGTGATTAAGTTTTCCAATTATAAATCATAAGTAAACTAAAAACATTCACTTTTAAAGGTTGTCGTAAAAACATCCATGTGGTTTTAAAATTCTCTAAAGTGGGTTTTCGCTTTACACTGGAAAAGATAACCAGATTAATCATGGCACAAATCAGCTTCAAAAATTGCAAGCTTTGCCGAGATGCCAATTGCGATAGGTAAACCTTTTAATAATTTTTACCACTAGGAGGAGGAAGCAGCACCAGCGCAACAAGAGGAGAGTGTCACTGTCGTCACATCAGTACAAGGTTTGTGTCATGAAATTATTGTCAAATAAAACATATTTGATTCTTTTCACACTTTGCCCAAACAAGTTTCCTTGTAAACTGGGGAAAAAAAACGATTCACTCATGGGGTTTAAACCTGGAACCTGTGTCTGGTAATCTCAGGTCTTTCATATGTCTGTATGTGGGCCAAACTATTTAGATTTTGGGTGTTTTCATGAAACATCAAGAAATTGTGTTTGACCTGAACTAAACAAAACATTAGAGCCGTACTGACGTTTTGGGGATGTGGTAGAAAAATATCTGTTGGACCTTTTTCACTTGCACCAGTGGTTCAACTCATTAAAAATTTATTTAAAAGCCTGGTAACATTCACCAAAGGCAAAATGTGTTCACCATTACTTTGAAAAACTATGCCTCCGAGGAATCCTTTTTTCCGGGGGAGGGGGTATTTCCCCCTACCCTTACCCTTCCCTGCATTTCACCAACATGTTCCATTTACAATTTCACGGTTGAGCTCACAAGGGTGGTAAGAAAACCCGCGTTAAGCACGTACAATTTTAGATTTAGCAATCAAATCCTTATTCTACATCTTTTTCATCCCAAACCTGATCCTGCAACATCCGCAGGAGGAATTGACGAGGAGGAAGAATCCCCTGTCCTTCCTCCACTCTTCCTCACTGAATTCGATCTCGACGTCCACAACCTCTCCTTCCTCCCAAGTGTCGACGACTTCCATGAGATCCTCGGTGATGTCATAACAAGGTTTGTGATGTCACTACACACAACTGTGACATCATAATAACGATAGTTTGGTTTGATTGGATTGTTTGAGCGTGGTAAAGTGACAAAATCCACGAAATTATTGTTTTTTGGGGGTTTTCTGTCGGATAACAGTGTGATAATGTTCACATCCACGCACGCCCACAAAAGTTTTCCAGTTTTGCTTGATCTTGACGTTTTTCCTAATTTTCTGTTTTGAAAACCATTTCATTTGCCAAAATCATGATTATGTGACGGTGGCTATTACTTATTCGCTGCATATAACATGTTCACGGTTGACTGCGCAAAGCTATCACGTTAACTCGCTTCAAATCTTGGAATTTGTAGGAAAAAACAGATGAATGTTGAAGAATTGTAACAAAATGTGCCGTTTGAGTCAATCAGTTGTTTTGTTAATTTTTCACAAATTTATGCAACTTTTGTCGCCACCCGGGTGGACAGTTTTATCCCAGGTTGCCACTTGCCATGACATCTGTCAGACTGCCACTTGCCACGACACCTGTCAGGCTGCCACGCCATCTGTCACAGCATGGTGCACTGGATGACGTTGTAACATATTTCGAGCAGATTTGAGGAGACAGTTTTATCAGTGTCTAACTTGGTGACGGATTATTACTTCGAAGCCTTCACTCGCCCCATTATAAACAACAAGTTTGAGGAGAAGACCTGTGGTGACGGTCCATCGCTCGGTGCTATGTTTGAAGATGATCGACATCTGCTCGGACTTGTGGAGAACATAAAGGTAGGTTGGGTTTCTGTGTCAACAAATATCCGATGGTTGCTGGTTCGAATCCCACATGGAGTCAGTTTTAAGGCGTATGTAATATTCCCCTTTTGCTTGTTTTGAAACTTTTTATTCCTTCTTTACTAGACAAGAAATGATATAAAGTAATATTAAAAGGTTTGGAACCACTGGACAACTTAAAAGAAAATACTACATTACAAAATAACTTGCGAATACAAGCCAGTCATGTACGTGAAACATTTTCTACGTTTCCTGATGATGACGACAGCGTTTGTTGAAACGTAGAAAATGTTTTGCACACAAGTACTGACTTGTATCTTCTTACTGAGAATTTGCTGTATCTAATGTTATAAACTAGATCTGTTGGAAAAATACCAACTTGTTTCGATGAGGTCGACTCGTTTTTTGTGGTAAAGGTTTCTTCATCCTTTCTCTGTTTTAGCTTTTGCAGATACAACAATATTTGTTCGAAATTATTTCCAGATGAAACAGAACGATTTAAGTTCAAATTTGCCCCACACATATTTTCGCATTTCATAATATTCTGCGTCGTGTTTAGGAATGCGCGAGCAGGGCTTTCCACTCAGCCGACATGTACGCAGACACCCTCTCACATTTTCACGAGTTTTATCGAGACAACGAACTTCTTGATCTTGACCGGATCGAGCATGACGACCATGACGTCACGTATGTTGTTTGTTTTGTTACAAGCTGTAGTAAAAAGTTGCAGTCTTCATCTCTATAATTTGCCTTGGTTCGTTTTTTTCTTGGTATGGAAAGTTGGTTAGTGGGTGGTTGTCGTTGTAGATAGGGGCCAGTTGTGCCAAAAGCATCAAGTTTGAATGTTTAAACTTAAGATGTTTCGAAAATATTTCGCAGTACTCAAGCATGCGTTTGTAGTGTAATACCATTTTTGGTTTACATATTCTTGGTTTCAAAAGTGCGGTACTGCTTGATCTTACTTTTTATTATTGCTGTAAAATTCAACGAAAGTTTCTTTGTTATTCGACGCTTAAACGGCCGCATTGTATAAACTCTACGTTAGCATAAAGTATTTTTTCTGTTGTGGCTCTTGTGTTGTTTTCAGTAGAGCAGGTCTTCCGGTCACAATTCACGGTTTTAAATAGTCTTAATAAGAAGACACTTGTTTGTTTTGTCATCATCAGGAAATGTTTTACACACAAGTACTGGCTTATATCTTCATACTGGAACAACAGGTAGTTTAAAAAACAAAAAACACAGAAGGCATCAGCAATAGATACCAACCACTACCAACCCCAGCTTTAACCTGTCATAACAAACACAAACAAAAACTTATAGTTAAAATTTTCCCTGGTTCAGGTTTTTCTCGGATTCGCTAGAGCGATATCACACCCAGCACAAATCCGCGGTTTCCATCAAAAGCAAACGACCTCTGGGGATGCTGCTGGTGGATGCCACGAAACTCAAGGAACGTCTCATCCCAAATCCTCTCCGCTGTTTGGAGGTGGGGACGATTTTAATTTTTCTTTTATTAATTTGTGGAAATATGTTTGTCAAACAGTTTTTGGAAACATGGTAAGAAGTTAAACATGTTCGACGATCAAAGTATATTTTATTTTGTCGGTTTTTAAGTTTGTGTGGCAAAATGTTTCATGGCGAAAAGGTAAACTCGCTTAAACTCACAAAGTACTTGCTTTTAAATTTGTCGTGTTTAATTTTTTGAGGTAAATTTGCTTCATTGATAACTTATTCTGATCACAAGGTCAAGTTGCGGGCAGAAAATGAAATAAAGGTGTCCTAATATTTGGCGCCTTATATTAGGGGTGCGAATCCTGCGACCCGCCGATAGAAATTATGCGGCCCGCGCAACCGACCACAAAGTCCAATTTATTATTTGTAACGTTTAAAGGTCGATATGAGTGTGAAACAAACGACGTTTACTGGTGAATACTATTCCTTCTTTCCATTGCAAATGGAAAGATCTTCCTCCTTTTTTTCAAATATTAGAGTTTTTAACATACAATAAAACAAAGCAAACTTATAGAAAATGGTTGTGCGGGCCGCTGTATTATCTGGTTAATTCCATTTGCCCCCTCAGTAAACAAGGTTGCACATCCCTGGTTTATAACATTCCTATCCTCCAAAGGCGATCAACAAATTACTCCCACAACTCGCGAAGCGTCAGATGGACGCGATAATAACAGAAGCACAGGACGCTCAGTTCAAACTGGAGATGGTTCCAGCATCCACCATAGAGTTTGTAGACTCTCTCTCTTTCCTGGATGACATCCAGGAGAGGATCGAACCTCTGGATGAGATGTCGAGTATTGTTGTGATGATGTACGACCTCATCGACAAATACGAAGTCCCGACTCCCCCAGAAGACTTCGCTGTCTACAAGGTAAGTTTGATGTGGAATTTCCCACCAAGATCGTTTCAAGTTTCAGAACAACTGATCTAACCACATGTTGATGTTCTGGAAAGCTCGCTGTTGGTTATAGCGATTTATTTCTTCCATCTCTTTTCGGCAAAACTATAAAGTTGTTTATCACTTAGTAGAATGAGTTATTGCCGAGACGTTTAATCACTAAAACATGTGGCAATTTGATTAAACTGTGCGTCATTTTACGTTTTTTTACGTAAGTATTTAAAATGGTTATATTGGTTTGCTAAATATAATGGTTGACCAGACGACAGAAGTTTTCTGCTTTCACTCATTTTAACCCGTGGATCTTTCTCCCTCATTCTTTTCTGCTAAGACCAAATTTTCATTTCTCACAACTCATCAAAATCTAATTAATCTATTTTGCTGGTTCTTTCAAACTCAATGTAAACAGTTTTATTTTCAGCTAACAGGTTCCGCTAATTACCAATCTGCTACCCTGTCATTCCCACATGTGTGTTTGTGGGTAATTACCACAAGGTTAACTACCAACTGACATAACCTTTGCCGTTTTCTGGAAGGCACACTTACAGTTACAGTGATTTAATTCCTGCATCTCGTTTCCACACAGACGCTCCGACCTTCCATCCACACAGTGCGTAACGCAATCGACAAAGCCGTGTCGGAACGCGACGCAAACATCGATAAATTCTGCAACCACTTGGACAAAGACATCGCTGAACTCGGGAAGGAAGTGAAAGCGATCAAACAGGAAAGTCAGGTGGGCAAGGATGGTTGCTTAAAGCGGGTTTATTACCGAGCTTCGCGCAGTCAACCTTTATAACCAGTCTGGTAATGAAAACTATGTGACTGCTAACGTCTGCTTGTGTGTGTAAACCAAATGCGGTTGGTTGCTTAAAGCGGGTTTATTAACGAGCTTTATGCAATTTAAATCATCCATATTTTGATAGGGCCGAGCCAGTACCCGAGTACATGGTACCGAGCTTTCCTATTTTAAAATTCCTTGTCGGAAACATTTCAGTTTTAGAGAATAAAATGATAAGGCGGCTGACCAATTGTTACTTCATATATGTGTGACTTTAAAATACCCTGAGTACAGAGCGTTGACATGAGATGCTCAGTGCTAGACCAAACAGGAGACTTGCAGTTTTGACCTCTTTCTATTTTCGACGACAATGTAACTGATAAGATTCTTGGTTGAAAAAAGGCGTGAATTTTCCTTACAGCACAACCTGATTATATTTAATTTACTCTTTGCTGCTTTTTCAAGGATCCGTTCATCCTGGATTACAAATCTGACAAAACAAAAGTGAAGGGGACGATCCACAAAATGATTTCCTCCATGGACGAGCTGCAGAGGAGAGCTTTCCAATACAAGGGATACCAGAAGAAATTTAAGGTACAACCTCATCAAGTTTTGAGCTTAACTGTGTTAATGTCGGGACGTGTAACGTGGGTTCCACTTATAATCATAAGGGCGGTGGTTCTTGGTAAAATAATATGAGATCGGTCAAATTCAACGGGATATAACAAATAAAAGTCACCAAGATCGGTATCCAAACATAAGATTTTCCCGGTAAATACAATTATGCAGCGGTTGAAATTTTGTGGCTTGGTTGAAAACCAAATCAAAGTTTGGTTGGCTGCCAAAAGCTTTTGTAAATAGATTATGCACTGATGATGACAACAGCGATTGTTGAAACGTTTCATTACAGTGTATTTACTATATACAAGTTCTCTGGTAGTTACGAGTTTAAATAAACTACTCCTAAAGCCTACATGTGGTGTTTCTAAATCAGGGTTTGGTAGCTAATCGGAAACAAGAAAAACGAGTCTCCCGACGGTATTTGAACTTGCAACCTCGACTTTGAACAAAAACTTAAAATTACCTAAATTTTGTGAAAAAAAATGGCCACTCCTGACATCCTCGTCCGGGATTTGAACCCGCATCCTCNTGAGATGTCGAGTATTGTTGTGATGATGTACGACCTCATCGACAAATACGAAGTCCCGACTCCCCCAGAAGACTTCGCTGTCTACAAGGTAAGTTTGATGTGGAATTTCCCACCAAGATCGTTTCAAGTTTCAGAACAACTGATCTAACCACATGTTGATGTTCTGGAAAGCTCGCTGTTGGTTATAGCGATTTATTTCTTCCATCTCTTTTCGGCAAAACTATAAAGTTGTTTATCACTTAGTAGAATGAGTTATTGCCGAGACGTTTAATCACTAAAACATGTGGCAATTTGATTAAACTGTGCGTCATTTTACGTTTTTTTACGTAAGTATTTAAAATGGTTATATTGGTTTGCTAAATATAATGGTTGACCAGACGACAGAAGTTTTCTGCTTTCACTCATTTTAACCCGTGGATCTTTCTCCCTCATTCTTTTCTGCTAAGACCAAATTTTCATTTCTCACAACTCATCAAAATCTAATTAATCTATTTTGCTGGTTCTTTCAAACTCAATGTAAACAGTTTTATTTTCAGCTAACAGGTTCCGCTAATTACCAATCTGCTACCCTGTCATTCCCACATGTGTGTTTGTGGGTAATTACCACAAGGTTAACTACCAACTGACATAACCTTTGCCGTTTTCTGGAAGGCACACTTACAGTTACAGTGATTTAATTCCTGCATCTCGTTTCCACACAGACGCTCCGACCTTCCATCCACACAGTGCGTAACGCAATCGACAAAGCCGTGTCGGAACGCGACGCAAACATCGATAAATTCTGCAACCACTTGGACAAAGACATCGCTGAACTCGGGAAGGAAGTGAAAGCGATCAAACAGGAAAGTCAGGTGGGCAAGGATGGTTGCTTAAAGCGGGTTTATTACCGAGCTTCGCGCAGTCAACCTTTATAACCAGTCTGGTAATGAAAACTATGTGACTGCTAACGTCTGCTTGTGTGTGTAAACCAAATGCGGTTGGTTGCTTAAAGCGGGTTTATTAACGAGCTTTATGCAATTTAAATCATCCATATTTTGATAGGGCCGAGCCAGTACCCGAGTACATGGTACCGAGCTTTCCTATTTTAAAATTCCTTGTCGGAAACATTTCAGTTTTAGAGAATAAAATGATAAGGCGGCTGACCAATTGTTACTTCATATATGTGTGACTTTAAAATACCCTGAGTACAGAGCGTTGACATGAGATGCTCAGTGCTAGACCAAACAGGAGACTTGCAGTTTTGACCTCTTTCTATTTTCGACGACAATGTAACTGATAAGATTCTTGGTTGAAAAAAGGCGTGAATTTTCCTTACAGCACAACCTGATTATATTTAATTTACTCTTTGCTGCTTTTTCAAGGATCCGTTCATCCTGGATTACAAATCTGACAAAACAAAAGTGAAGGGGACGATCCACAAAATGATTTCCTCCATGGACGAGCTGCAGAGGAGAGCTTTCCAATACAAGGGATACCAGAAGAAATTTAAGGTACAACCTCATCAAGTTTTGAGCTTAACTGTGTTAATGTCGGGACGTGTAACGTGGGTTCCACTTATAATCATAAGGGCGGTGGTTCTTGGTAAAATAATATGAGATCGGTCAAATTCAACGGGATATAACAAATAAAAGTCACCAAGATCGGTATCCAAACATAAGATTTTCCCGGTAAATACAATTATGCAGCGGTTGAAATTTTGTGGCTTGGTTGAAAACCAAATCAAAGTTTGGTTGGCTGCCAAAAGCTTTTGTAAATAGATTATGCACTGATGATGACAACAGCGATTGTTGAAACGTTTCATTACAGTGTATTTACTATATACAAGTTCTCTGGTAGTTACGAGTTTAAATAAACTACTCCTAAAGCCTACATGTGGTGTTTCTAAATCAGGGTTTGGTAGCTAATCGGAAACAAGAAAAACGAGTCTCCCGACGGTATTTGAACTTGCAACCTCGACTTTGAACAAAAACTTAAAATTACCTAAATTTTGTGAAAAAAAATGGCCACTCCTGACATCCTCGTCCGGGATTTGAACCCGCATCCTCCGTGTTTCCAGGTTGAAGCGACAAAGTTCGATGAACTGGAGGAAGTCCACGCCGAACTGAAG
>QXVZ01002647.1:0-10502 GCA_008931825.1 Phallusia fumigata
TCTGACAATAAATAAAATTGATGGACCAGGATTAAATACACTGTAGCTATGCTGTCAATACTTTGATGTATACAAAATATAGTAAAATAACCTCTCTGGTTTCTTCTTGTTGCTAAAAAAATGCCTAAAATGTAAAAGCATCTTCGCAATATTGTGTACACAGTTTTTTGTTTTCCTCTTTACAAAATACCATGTAGAAAACAACAAGCCTACTTGTAGGGATTCACATTCTTGGAAGGTGAGGTGGTGTGTTTTAGTAATTCCATGTCGACATTTTAATTGGAAAACAAGTTTGCAAGCTTCCTCATCAAAGTTGATGTCACATGATTCAACTGATCGCTCGATCGTGCTCAATGACTTAAACACTGCAAAAAACAAATTTGATTAAAACACTGACACCACAATGAAACAGCATTTTCAATCAAAACAGCCTAATGACTGTAACAAAGTAAAACAAAATTTTGTACAAATCAAATCTTTACAAATTATGTCAAGTAAAATTATTTACAAAAACAATACACATTTGTGCCTTAAAGCAACAATTTGTCGATTTGGACCAAGACTAGAATTAGGTATTGGTTGAAAATACCTTGTAACATTGTTTTGACCGCAATTTTGCATCTAAACGCATCAGTTTCTCCATCTTCAGACAGCGTGTCATTTTCCCTGTTTGTTTGTTCATGTTCGTAACTTTGGAACATTGCTTGGAGAAATAGAAAGCAGACATAAGCAGAGCGAGAGGAATTGACTGTCTTCAGTGCCAGGCCATTTTCCAACGGTTCGAAATAGATTTCCGAGCCTATTTTCGCCAAGCAATGCACAGCTTTGGCAAACAACTTGACGTTCACCGCTGGTAAAACGCACTTCATTATTCAACTCTTAGACCCCTGTTGGATAAAAAATGTACAGATTTATAACTCTAGCTTCAACGTAAACGTTATAAACTTAATATTAACAGCACAACAAACATGAAATTAAACAAAACTTTTCACAGGAAAAAAGTATTTTCAATCTCGCGGCTCGCGCCACCCAATGGTAAAGTTTACATTTATGATGTCTATAGAAATGGCAAATAACCAAAGTAGCCTGATTCTGAATCAGGCTGCTAAAATGCTTTTTTGCATTTAAAATAAAATATACATACAGCATTAACGTCAAAATTTGAAAAAACTACTCATAAAACACAATGGACAATGTTTCGCAGCTTCACTGCGCAATGCTTTTGTTTGGGAGGACTTGTGGAATGCAGGGAGGGAAGAAAACAACGTAGTCCGTGACACTTGAATAACTACGCGTTACCGTAACCAAGTGAAAAAAGGTTCCGCAATATTCCCGTGCGCGCCGAAGGGATTGTGGGCAACGTTAAACTAAATTTAGTTTTTTTAAGCGAGCCCATATTTGCTGAGAGTCGGTGATCAAACAAACACAGCAAACTTTTCCTTGTTTCCAGTTAGTCACTGGTTTTGGCTCTGCAGTTCGCTATTTTTGATGTACGTTTGCGCGTTTTTGTGACAAAAATGAGCTGTTAGTTGAATTCAAGTGAAAGAAAACTATTGTGGTGTATCCTTGTGTGTTTTTTTGGAATTCTTATTTAACGTTTGTACTGCGTAAGTGATCAGTAAACTGCCAACAGTTCTTGTTGGTTTTCCAGAAATGAGCGAAATGTAAACATTTGCCTTTAAATACTTTACTGATTTTAGTTTTCCTTTAACATTTCGCGAAACACTCCAAATTCTTTTGAGGTGTTTCACCTGTGATTTCGTGCGCCTTGTGTTTTATTGTTCGCAACGACGTGTAACATTAGCTCAGGATAATATGAAACCGATGGGTGGTCATCGGCCTTTCAGTTCGACAGTCGACTGTGAAGCTCGTCATAAACGAAACAAGGTAGTGAAGAATAGCGACTGTTGTTCAACAATGGTAGTTCCTTCATGTAGTGAGTTTTGCAGTCAGACTTACACCTGTTTATATTGTATGTTGTAGAAAAAACATTTTGCATGTTGTAAGTTGTAAGTTGTTATACTGTAACAGTGGGTATGGATATACCACAGCAAAGAAACGACGTTATGCGGTTCGTGATAGTTGCCGAATCTTGATGTAGTTTGTCTCTGGTTTTATAAACAACATGTGTTTTAAATTGAGTCAGTTAGAAAAAATGGCGCCTTTGTTGACATAGAAAGAGTCAGTCATGAACACATACAGATTTGTTTTATTGAAGTATGTATTCCTTGCTTTTTGTTGCGTATTGTGATAAAACTTGTATTTAAATTCAATCAACTTTTACTGCCATAAGGTTTATTGTACCGTAGCAAGGCTTTTTTTACAATACCACCACAAAGACACCTTCTTTTCGGTCTGCTTCCTTTTAACAGATTACAAACCAAACCGTGACGCTACAAACGGTAAAAGATAACAGTCGGTGAAGGTAGATGGGGGCAGAGCGATCGTTCCCAAACTATGGCATGCGGGCTGGTGTCAAGCAAAGGTCTTTAGTCTTTATAGTGATATGCAAGCAACTATTTTTGCCTATTCATGGTAAGGTTTGTTAAATTGTTCCTTAAGCATCCCAGTTTTGCTTTTATCACTTGAACAATCTCGCAAAAAGTCAATCAGTCAGTTAAAGTTTTACTGACGTGACTTAGATGTTTGTCCCAGATAATTGGTGTTTACAAAAAATTTGCGCAAATTTTTACGTTGATTGCAAGAAATCGAGATTAGACAGTTATCAGGTGGTGCTTATGATTTGACACACTGGTATATTATGAGGGTACCAAGCAAAGTACTGAACGAACTGCAGTATCCAAATGCGCTTTGCGTTGGTCAAGCAAAAACATTGTGCGCAACTATTTATAACCTTGGATTCAAACCAAGTGTCTGTATTTGGCAGGAAAGGGCAAATTTAGGCCGGTTTAGTCAATTTGCAAGTCACAAGGAGCAACTAAACATAAACAGAAGGTAACTCTACAACAAGTTTCGTTTTGCTCACATTATTGTTGTTTCTTAAGTCAGTAGATATTGAAATTAATATGCCGATAAACAAAGTTATTTTTGCGCTAAAGTACTTGTCGCACATTTGTGGGTTCCATACAAAAAGCTGAACCCGGCTCTGCTTAAGTCTTTGTCATAAAACTGTAGTAACATTTTTCGCAGAGATATTATAGTAAACATGTTAGAAGACGGTGCTGTGGTTGGAGTGGTGCTCGGTTGTGTTGTTGTCACCAACGCCATTTCAATCGCCATTACGTGGTTCCTGACGAAACGACATTACCTGAAAAAACAGACTGTAACGGTAGAAGAACCGGTTTACAGCGTCCCACCTGATGCCCGTTACCCTGTTCAGCAGCCAGCGCCCACTAGCGGTAACCAACACATGTTGCCAGTTGTATCACCAAGAAGGTCCCTTGTAAAAAACCGGCCTCCACCAGCAGATGAGGAAGCATCTACTCCAGATGAAGTTTTTACAAACCACGTGTTTTACGACGACACAGTAACCGACGGACAACAGCAGCCACCTGCGTCACCAGCCAGTGACGTCAGCAACAGGCATGCGACCCCCTATAACGGGTTGGAGACCAACAGGAACCAGAGTACGCCATCATCTCCTTCTTCTCCAAGCAAGGTATTTGTGTTGGCTGATTCTGACCTGACATTGAATCATATTACCATTTTTTCCACTCTTGACACACAAGAAAGACAAAACTTTAACAATATGTAAACTTAATTGCATTAAATTCGCCACGTTGGAAACAAACTTGTATTGATAGATCCCAAGATCCAATTTACTGATGTGTTTATTTTCGATAAAAATAGTTACACATTTTCTCGTAATTTTGCATTTTTGCGTGAAAATTTCGTGCTATTTGGTCTGTGTTTTTATCCTCAGATAAGTGCCGCTCCCTTCCAGAAACCCCCGAGAAACATCTCGCGCTCATTGGATAATCTGGCTCAGCCGAATGATTATGAGGAAGAAGAACTCTACATCACTTACAAGACGGAGGACAGACACAGGGAGCGTGCAATGTCAGATGTACAAATCCTGAACCGGGATCACATACAAACTATATCACAAGCAATCAGGGAGAGAGCTCAGACCACAGACGGAGCTGCGAGCCCCCAGGACAGCGATTACGAACCGTTGGACTATGAGAGGTCTAGCAGAGACGTCAAGGACGTTTGGAGGTCAGACGAGCAGTCGTCTCCGAAGCCAGGAAGTTACGTGTCTCCTCAACAGAAGCAAGTGAATCCCAGCAAACCACCGATTCTGCCAAGACCTAAGTATCTGATGGGCAACAGAGTATGATTGGGTGTGATGCTGACTAGGACGGCGACGTTACAATTCACTAGGTTGGTGGTTCAAATCTGGTCTCTAACTTCAAAATGGAACATATTCAGCCCGACAGGTTTTCACCTAATCTGAGCGCGGTACATGGGTTGGCTCATTATATTTGCAAGAATGTTGGCTATAGGTTCCTGTCGGGATCATGTGTGTATCTGGGCAACAACTCTAACCCTATTACTCAAACTTGAACAATATAAAAAGTTGTCAGAATGAAGACAAATCTTGGGGATTCTCCAGCGAAGGAGCATAAAACTCGTTTTGCTAACTTTGGCACGAATCCTTATCACGGATTTTCTGCTGGATTATTGAACTATTGCGTTAACCAACTTTCGTGCAACAAAAATTCCCCCAGCCGTGAAAGTTGAATCAGCTTAAAAATCGGATTAAACCCGGCGGAACAGTCAAACCTGTAGATTTGCATTTATTCGGAGTCAACTACAAAAGTGGCGTTCGGGTTCGAAGATTCCAAAAAACTCGCTCAGGTTGTTCATTTCCCGCTCCGTTGCACCTGCATACTTGCGAGCAACACCGCCGCGGAATTTTTCAGCAGTATTTTTGGGCTCGGCGTGACGTAGGGTCATGTGAAGAGTGACGTCACACCGAATGTGGTTGCGGGTTGTCACGTGATGTTGCCCTGTTGCTGCAACTTAAGTCGTGAAGCCCGTTATAGCGCACGGATGTTTTATGCTTCGTCAGCTTTCCGTCGACGAATGGTGATTTTATTGCCGTTTTGTTTGGTGGACTTTTACCTTGCTAAAGTTTGCGGTATTATGTGATTCGTGCACTTATTTTTTTGCTCTGTCATTATTGTAAAGTGACACTCTTACAATATTGAACGGTGGTAAGTATTTCCTGTTAACATTCCTTAACAACATAAAGCCATCTAGTTAACTGTCTCCTATTCAACACTTTTTGTGAATTAGTTGTCTTGCATAGCGTCGTCTTCGATCAAATACATTTTTCTTCTTTGTATTGCGTTAATAACTCCTGACATTATATTAAAGACACAGATGCCTACTATCCACTGTATATTTGGAAAAGTACAAAACTGCAGAATAATAAATGCAAAAAAACGCCTACGATCAGATTGAAGAAACGTATTAAATCACAGGACTTTGATAGTTGTGTTGCTGAAAAATCTTTGTTTAGTATCAAAAACAATAGCAACATTCGATTACATTTGTTAAGTCACAAAGGATATTGATTGGCTTAAAGGTGTATTTAATAATTAAATACATGTGCAGCTGAATCTTGTTAGAACCTTGCACAAATACAAATGGCTTTCAACAATTAACCAATTACAAACGAAAATAAATGCAATAAAAGCGAAATAACTACAGCAACAGCTCAAAGCACTTGCAGCCGAATAATATTTCAGGTAACCTCATTCAACTGTTTACAAACAAGCACAATAGAAATCATCTGGTGGGCGGCCAACCGTGAAACCACGTGACTCAACAGATATTTTGTTACATTGGGAGAAGTAAGGCTTGCTTGATCTGATAGCATCGACGATAATCGAATCAAACGGTTTTTGCTGGAATCTGTTTTCGAAGGAATGTTGGGTTACCACAGCTACGACAAATAACAAGCAAAAGTACAAAGCTGAGAAGGCGTAGAACGGTGTTTCTCAAACTTTTTTCGAAGCAACTCCTTTGAAAAACGTAGTTGGACTTTCGACGCACCAGCGATATGAGATTAATAAATACGCTTATTATTATATAAGTTGTATTTATGGTTACAATAATAGTTAAGCTACGATCTGGAATTATTGTGCGACGCCCTTGGAAAATTAAAACGACGTATCAGGACGTGGCGACGCACAGTTTGAGAACCACTGGGTGGGACCGGAAAAGTGGCGACGAACAATGCAGACTCCGGAACCTAATTAACTCTATGGCCAGCAAAACACGTTGAATACAATTTTTCTACGCTCATTATAGAGAACATTGGTTGAAGAAAGATATGCAAGAAGTGCAAAGGAGATATACATGTAGATATGCACAGCGCAAGAATTCTATGTTAGTAAAGCTGTCTATGGTTTATAACAAACCTCTTTGAAGAACGAATAAATTCTGGGCAAGACATTGAAAAAATAAATCGCAGAACTTTAAATGTATCACGATCTGAAGCTACACTAATTTATGGAAATTGGTGTATTTACTGAATTTGGAAGATTTGTAAAGACACGGAACGTCAGACAGTGGCAAATTCGGTCAATATATATTCGTTTTTCGAGGAACAAACCTATGCCGTCTTGGTATTGTGTGATACGGAACAAACAACATGAAAACGCATTTTCGAAACAGAGGCTCCTAAAAAAGTATTTATGTTTCCAAAAATACCAAGGCGCAAAAAAGCATTTTTTGTGTCATATGTAAATTGACTCATTATCTCTGGCGCCCGGGGGCGCAGTTGTTATTGACTTGCCAATATTGTCAGTCCACTAGAGGCGTCAGATAGCTTCGATCGGTGGTTGCTACTAAGGTAAAGAAATGGTCAAAACAACTGATGCATAGCCAATACTTCAAAAATTCAAACCTACAAACTTTGAAGCAAAAATCAAACAGACAAACCCTCGGCGATGCGTGAATTCTGTTCCTCCAAAATACACATAGATATTGGTATATCCTAGTGAAAATATATTCTAGTCGAATAATTTTTTTGTGAGTAAGGGTAAGGTGCAAAGTGCAATAATGAAATCCAGTTTTTAAAGAATAATCTGATTTTTAGCGTTTCCGTGAATGTTTTTGTTTGGAAGTACGATGCTGTTGAGAATGATGATTTCAGGGGCAACATCAACTTCTCTGCCTGCAAATGTCACATGAATTTAACAACATGTTGCTTTATATACTGATGATATTTGGGTTCAAATACATTTTCCATTTTTCATCATAAGCGTAGTATTTCGTTTTAGGTAGACCAATGGTTTCGAACCTTTTAATATTACTTTTAAATAAAAAAAAGGCCCAAACTTAACAAAGGTTGGAACCACTGCTTTTAGCCAATCCCCAGTTAGAGCCAAACAAACACATACAAACGTGTACATACCTAGCACTGTAATCGATGGTATAAGCTTGCCATCATCGTTGAAAAGTTCACCACTGATGATCTTGGAGTAGGGGGCATTGGGGTCAGGCTGCTGGGCGGTCCCCTCAACACGTGACCATTCACCCACCGAACATTTCCACCCGATGATTGTGTTCAGTATACAACAGTGGTTCTGTGATTGTTTTAGAAGTTAATAATGTTTTTTGTGATACAAATATTAGATTTAAATGGTTTGAGATATTTATTACCAANGAAGAGCGAAAAAAATTCAGGCAAGACATTGAAAAATGAATCGCAGAACTTTAAATGTGGCACAATCTAAAAGCTACACTAATTTATGGAAATTGGTGTATTTACTGAATTTGGATTTGTAAAGACGCGGAACGTCCAACAGTGGCTAATTCGGTTGCAATAAGTTTGTTATCAGAGGAACAAACCTATGCCGTCTTGGTATTTTGTGATAGGGAACAAACAACATGAAAACGCATTTTTGAAATAGAGGCCCCTAAAAAGTATTTATGTTTCAAAAAATACTAAGGCGCAGAAAAGCATTTTTTTATGTCACGTTGTTTCACATGTTAATTGACTTATTATCTCAGCCGCACGGGGGCGCACTTGTTACTGACTTGCCAATATTGCCAGTCCACTAGAGGCGTCAAATAGCTTCGACCGATATTTGATTGCTACTAAGGTAAAGAAATGGTCAAAACGATTGTTGCATAGCCAACACTTCAGAAATTCAAAACCTACAAACTTTGAAGCAAAAAACCAAACAGACAAACCCTTTGCGATGCGTGAATTCTGTTCCTCCCAAATATACAGGAATTGCTATATCCTACAGTGAAAATATATTCTAGTCGAATAAGTTTTTTTGTGAGTAAGGGTAAGGTGCAAAGTGCAATAATGGAATCCAGCTTTTAAAGAATAATCTGGTTTTTGGCGTTTCCGTGAATGTTTTTGTTCGGAAGTACAATGCTGTTGAGAATGATGATTTCAGGGGCAACATCAACTTCTCTGCCTGTAAATGTCACACGAATTCAACAACATGTTGCTTTATATTCTGATGATATTTGGGTTAAAATACATTTTCCATTTTTCATAATAAGCGTAGTATTTCGTTTCAGGTAGACCAATGGTTTCGAACCTTTTATTATTACTTTTAAATAAAAAGGCCCAAACTTAAAAACCACTAGTTTTAGCCAATTAGAATGAAACAAACTCATACAAACGTATACATACCTAGCACTGTTATCGATGGTATAAGTTTGCCATCATCGTTGAAAAGTTCACCACTGATGATCTTGGAGTAGGGGGCGTTGGGGTCAGGCTGCTGGGCGGTCCCCTCAACACGTGACCATTCACCCACCGAACATTTCCACCCGATAATTGTGTTCAGTATACAACAGTGGTTCTGTGATTGTTTTAGAACTTAAGGATTATAATGTTTTTTGTGAGACAAATATCAGATTTAAATGGTTTGAGATATTTATTACCAAAATCAAATTGAAAGGTTTTCGCGTGTATTTTTAAAATCGACGTTGTGCAGATGAAACGTCACACAATGCATTGTTACGTCACAACAACCGTTCATTACCTGATTTGTAACATAACTTTATTACTTATTTTTTTCGAAAACAATAAAATGTTAAACAATAATTAAAAATTGATTTGCACTAGATTGTTACGTCACAGATTCATTTCTCTACAGGACAACCTGCGATTGTCAGGAAACAATTTGATCATTTGATCATAAACCCATAACGACAAGAACTCCTTCACTGTGTCGGAAAATATGTCAAGATCTTTTTACTCACGTGAAGTTTTGCGCCTGGCAGTACGATGGAATTAGAAACCCGAACCCCAGCTCCGATCTCGACATTTTCACCCAGGGTTACATTGGGGCCCAGGACAGCGGTGGGATGAACAACCGCGCTTTCGTGAATGAAAACGTCGCCTGAAAAGAAGGAACATTTCGTGGTTACAAGTCGGTTCGGTTTACTGCAAAAATATTCGCGAATCTGATTCAAAACCTTTATGAAATTGGAAACGACTAATCTTGAACTTAAATAATCGGTGGTTTGACACCTTTAAATTTAGTTTTGCCAAACATAACTGCAAATCACATTATAAGGGTGGGTCTTAACCTATAGGTAATTTCCCATGATAGGGTAGCAGGTAGGTAGTGAGCTGAGCCTCCTGCTGAAAAGCACTGCTTTCTATTGAGTATTGCAAAACTAGCATAAAAGGGAAATTATATTTTAGTACATTGTGGGAAATTAAAATTTAGGTTTGAACAGAAATGGTTAATGAGAAAAACGATTAAAATTCCCTGCAATAAAAAAATATTTCAGCGAAAAAAGGCGGTACATGTAACTTGCGCTAAGGAAATTAAAAAACATATAAAAAGGGCCACAATGTTTTCGACATAAATTTTCCTAAACCACAATAAGACAACGTCATTGTGTCTTGCAGCAACACGGTGTACACGTTGGAAATCGGTTAAAAAAGGACTATGTGTTTCCTTTGCATTGAATCCCAAACAAACCGCAAAACTACATGCGTTTCTGTACAAACACTAACTGCACAAAGTCAACTGAAATGAAAACTAAAATGTGCTTAGTGGACATCAGAGTTAACATACCGCGGACGGTTGGGCCATCTGGGTTCTTTTTCGCTAAAACTTCGGGTTTGGTTCTTCGATACACGGACAGATACAACTTGTTGGCGTGGATGGCTGACCTGGAGAAAAGGTTTTAAATTTATTCTTTAAACTTTCCACAACTTTAAGTTTCTCTCCACGACTCGTTTGTTTTCACACTTGGAACACTTTTAAGGATATTTGGCATCTAGTAATGAACTAGTTTGATTTAAAACTACGGATACATAGAAATACAAAACACAGGTTGTTAACAGTTTGATTCGTAAGCATGTCGCTTTTACATACTATTCGAGCCTATGAATTTGTTACAAGAATATAGTTTATGCATAAACTTAGCATACACGACTTAAATAGTAGGGTGGCAATTATTGCTATTTTAGTGTTAATTTAAAGCAGAACCCTTGTTGATTGCAATTGCAAGTTCTATGGATTTTAAACATAGTTTTATTTAAA
>QXVZ01002650.1:0-12768 GCA_008931825.1 Phallusia fumigata
TTTTTGACATATTACCTTCAACAACCAACAGATGCTAAAAACACCATGAATGATAATTTATTGGTAGTTTGTTGTGCTGCTGTACAGTTGGTTTTGTGATCTTGATTTTTTATGTATTTTTGGAAATTCTGATTTATACGAATGGTGGTAAGGTAACTAAATTGGGTGCTACTAAATAAGCGAATTGTGAGCCATGTGAAAATAAAAATAAGTATGTACCAGGAATTCGGTTTGTGAATCTTAGCCGATCTGTCAGCTTTGTCAATAATTTTAACCCCGCTAGCCTAAAAAGGTGGAAGTTTAACACCAAATAGGTAAAATTAATAAACTGTCTACAACCTGGATACTATTTTGGCAGTTTGTAGACCAGGTCATTGTGATGCATCGATTGCTGTGTTTGACCCAATGCACCAGCAGTTACCCCGCTGACCAATTAAATTCATCAAAGTTGTAAACAATGTTCGAACTCGCCAAAAGACGTCTGGGTGGTTAGGGTGACTGCCTTGTGCTCGCAATATTTAGGGTCTTTATCCTGCGAGCATAATGCATTCAGGCGTTATTCCGTCCGCCGAGAATTAAAAAAACCAAAAAAAGTCGACGTGGTTCAAATGTTAATCGTTACAGCAGGACGATAAGGGTGACTGACACCAAGGTTGCCATGTGCATGGCCTAAATCGTTTCACTTGCTGTGTCCGTCGCCTAAAAATTGTTAGGACACTTGTTTTTTGTCCGATTTTTACGTGTTGGCTAAATCATTCTGTTTTTGCTGCTTTTATGAAGGTTGTAGCATTTTCTTTTCACATGTTGTTCGCTGAAAGATGGCAGCGGTCGCTAGGCATTGTCGATAATTTGTTGGATTTTGTGTGAAAAATAAATATTGTTTTTGTATCTAGTTTCATTATATCAGTCCATATTCCATTTGGTGACGTAAACTGCCTGTTTTTCTAATGTATGTGTCCCAATTAGTTATGTGCCACGTATTGCATGTTTGAAAGTCGTTGCAAAGTGAATGCGAACCTTGTATTGTAATGTGCCGACAAGGATTTAGTAGAACTAACTTTAACTTGTTAAATTGAAAACAGTTGTTGACGTTGAGGTGGTTAATAAATATCCCGTTTTAGGAAGCTAGCGGGGTAATTGATGGAAATCAGCATCCAAATATAGGAAATCAAACTAATAAATCGATGCACCACAATGACATGTTCTATAAACTGTAAATTTCAACAAATTTGGACAACGTTTTTTAATTTAACCCATTTTAGGGGGCTAACGGGTTAAGCACTGGGGCTATGGGGTTAATCGAAACTAATGACACATCACCGTGACCATATCTTCCAGCTGTGAAAGTTTCATCCAATTTCACCCCAAAAGTGCATGGACAATGTGCAGGGAATACTTTACCATTTCGGGGTCTACTGGGGAACCCTTGGGGCTATGGGGTCAATCGAAATCACCACCATTACCGTATCTACCAGCTGTGAAAGTTAAATCCGAATCCATCAAACATTTCATGTCAAAAGTGCATGGACAAACTGCAGGAGAAAAAAGGGAAACAACTATATGTCCCATTCAGGATAGGGAACCCATAATAATACAAAGACTCAACAAGTAACGGGAATATCACCACGAAGTTATATTATTCGCAGCCATCAGGGCGGACAATAGTAGTGGCTTAATTTGCTTACAAACGTTTTTTTACAGCTATCGCATGTAATTATAACGACTGCACGTTTAACATTGTTTGGACGTTGAAAGGAAATTACCCACAGTTACATCTAATACAAGTGACATGTGGTTCTTTTTAAAGTTAATTAAACAGCCCTTTACTGTTGTTTTGTTACTTGAAATTCTGTATGTCATTTTACCAAAAGTAATATAAGACGTAATTGGATTTGAAACAACTATTTTAGAAAAGCCAGCTATTCTACTTCGAACATCCCTGGTATTAACCGGTTTCTTTTCCTGTTTTTTTCTTTGTGCAAATGTCCGATTTTCAGACAAATTCTGTCCGGATTTCCTGGCAACCCTGAAATGGCGGTATTTGCAAAAATAGACAGATGTGTAAATTTGTAAATCGCGCTTGTGTTATTTAGCCAGGAAATACGACCTGAATAGGTCGTAGAAACTTTGGTTTGCAAAAATACATTTGTCGGAGGAGCTAAATTTTTAGACCGATATGGTTTACCAAACCGATAACCGTTTTTATATTTTCAATAGAATGACTACTTTCTACCAATATCATTAGCAATCTTATTTCAAGTTATCAAACCAGTAGCCTGTTTCTTCTTTATTCCCTGCGAGCATTTTCCCGCCAGTACGTAAGTTGCAACATAACATGTACACCAACGTAACAATGCCCACTGTGCGTGAATAGCAAATGGATGGTCATTGTCTTTTGAGTTCCCGTTTTTTGTTGTCTCGCGAGCAAGGTACATTGATGTTGTCGTAGCCGCACCCATAATGTACTTTTAATTTTTGCAACTTTAGTGCTGTCCCAGCCCTGTTTGCCGCACAGTTTTGGTTCACTTGCCACAGGTTGCGGTAATGCAATCTTTGGACCAAGTGCTATATAATTCACCATGCTTTCGGCAAAGAACGCTTTTCGCCCAGACATGAACTTACGAATTTGAGGGCGGACTAAATAAAAAATTTGCTTATCGGTCTGTTCCTATAGCACCATGGCTTGTTAGGGCGTGGTTGTTTTAAATCACCTTCATTTGTGGTCATGTATTTCATACAAAAACTGTCACCAACCACCAACATTAGGAGTTACCACTGCAGTATAATAATGCGTTTAGCTTTTGTTTTTTGGACCGTGTTTCCTATCCACAGTATATCTCAATTCGGTAATGTCTCTTCATCGGAATAGTTTCATGCAACTGTATTCAAACCGTTTTTACTTTGATACGTAGATTAATCAGTCGGTTTAGGGAAGTGTTTCTCTACCTAGGTACCGTCTCCTATGAACAGCTGGGTTGATTTAAAAATTGACTGAACTTGTGCTACTTCAACATTCCGAAGAAGTCTTACCGACACAGCAACCTAGACAAAANTGACTGAACTTGTGCTACTTCAACATTCCGAAGAAGTCTTACCGACACAGCAACCTAGACAAAAGACAAACGTCACTACACAATAGCGTGATTAAAAGGTTGCAAGATAATTGTTACACGGCCATTGAGCTGCCGTGCCCAATATCCCTATAGTTTTTGGTCTCGTAATTGAATGGGTATGGCTGGAATTTTTAGATTGACCTCTTCAGTTTTGTTTCTCATGTAGTATACACTCGCAAAGGTCGCCTGCCGACGCGTCCATTTAAAGTTATCATTCGCTAATTCGATTGTCACGAAACAAAAGCCATTGTATTTACAGGGTGAGGCCACAAAGAAAAAGTTTCGTTTGACGACATTTATCCGCCGCCCGAATAAGCAGAGGTTGATTACAGATCGCGTATCTTGGAAACCATATCGTGTCATAAGCATCGTAGGCCCAGGCAGCGCCATCAAAGTGTTTGTGGCAAAGATTAATTTCAAACATATGGCTTTTATATTTTGCAACAAAAGCTCTCAATTGTTTTTAAATCTGTCAGTCTTGTTCAAATACTGTGAGAAAGAAGTGTTAAAAATTGTTTCCCAGGATATTTGGGTGCAAATAGATTGAGACAGATGCGACCATCCCAGTATTACTGTAATATGCAATTAGCACTCAAAAATTAACCAGATGGCCAGGAATACAAAATTAACGGAAACAACACTAAACTATTGGAATATTGGTAAACGAGACAAAAACAACGTGGTTTATGTTGCATAGACATCAGAATATTTTGAAAAGGTTGATGAATTTTAGTCAGCCCCTGCATACAGCTTAAAAACTTATTGTCGCTTTCTTTGTTTTGTTCGTTTTGTTTAAACTAAAGCTCCCAACTTAAGCCAAAATCGTGCAGAAAAAATAGAAAAAATATAAAATATAAAACTAGATTAGGCCACGTACCGTCCCGTAGCAAATAGCAGACATACTGCGGACCATGGCAATATAGGCATTGACTGTTTGTAACGGACATGATCACAAATTTATAATGAAACACAAAGTGATACGCCAGTCTCGACCCTTCCTGGGGCTTGGTCGGCGTGGGGTTTGGGCTGCCAATTTGTTTTTCTTTGGGGTGGTATGCTTGCTGGGTGCTCTTACTTATGTCCGGTTAAACACTGACGAACTGACAGTCGGATGGAGAGATGATTTACTGCCAGAGCACAACTTCGTCCATGAGCGTTTGTCACAAATACAGGTAAGCCTTTTCCAGTCAAAGCTTGGCATTTAATGGCCTGTCTATAAGTATCTAGCTCAGTTTGAATCTGCTTGTCGTACATATATTTTTACTCGACGGAGGACGGCATATATTGGTCACCCTCAATTTTGTTCAGCAGTGTCAAACAAATGTTTTCGTCGTTAATTTATATTTTTGAAGTTTGTTTTTTTGTATCGATGTAAACAAATAGGGTTAGGTACAATCACAAGTTTTGATTTAGACACGCTTTGCTTGCCCTGGACTTATTTGACGTTCTATTGGCTAACACACATATGTCGCGGTGTTTGAATTTATTGTATTTGCTGTTTTTGTGTTTGTCAGAATGAAGCGTTTCTTGAGCGTGCTGGAAGAGCTGCAGTTCACGGTCAGTAAACGGATTTTGCATCTTGTAAAAAACAAAGCAAATATTACATCAGTTTTTCGTATGTAGAAGCAAATCAGCGTGTTTCACCTGATGAGACAACTGTGTTACAAGTTGACGACATTTGGGAATCTGGTAGAATATCGTTAACTCGATTAAACGTTGTTTTTTTGAAGTCTTTTCTATATTTTACAGAACGGGAATCAACATGCGACTGCACCAAAGCTGTGGATGAACAAACTACTTTCATACGAGAAAGTAGTTGCTGACAAACAACTTTTACTTATTGCTTTGATATTTTACAATATTTGCTTGTTTTAACATATGCAGGCTAGCACATGTATCCGTCAAAAACTTTGTTAAAAGTTAACGACACGTTGAAACTATTTTGTGACCAAATTTAAATTCCCTTTTTAACACTTTTCAACAAAACCTCTCCACATCAGCATGTAACAAACCTAGACAAAAAATCTTTTTTAGACATGTTTGATGGTTCGGGCTCAGGCAGTGGATCGGGCAGCGGGTCCGGAATGGGTGAGTAAAGTTGTGCAACCTAAAACACCATAGTCTTTGTCGTTGATGGGAAACCGCACCATCTACCGCGTTCTATTATTTGCAGAAACAACAACGACAGTTTGTGTATGTCCAACCACAGGTAAGCTTCTCACATTTGTTCTACTGTAAAGAATTTGAAAAGTGATACCTTCTTGTTCGGGGTTCTTTAATACGAGTCAGTGCACTTAGAGAATTGCGCCGACCAATGACACAAGTACATCAGCAGAGATAATTTTATGGTTATGTTTGATTTTGTTAAATTCGATTGAAAATACATGTTTAGTCCAGTTTAATAAGAGTTAAATAGCAATGCAAATTCAAGAAAAAGTATGACTATTAGTGCAGTAATGTAGCGCAGTTTAGTTGTTGGCACGCCCGTCAACTTGTGTTGAGTTGAATCAGGTATTTTGTAGAGAGCTAGTTTTATTGGTGCGATACTTGAACGCAAACACCTGTCTGGAAATATCTGGAACAAAAGCAAAGTTCATACGTACTTTGATTTATGTGCATAATTAAGGTATTGAATAAAATTGGCTGTGGGTTTTTTCTGTATGAGCATAAAATTCACAACTTCTAAGCCACATCGATATTGAAAAATGTTCTCTCTGAATTCCTACTAATAATAANCCAAAGCTGTGGATGAACAAACTACTTTCATACGAGAAAGTAGTTGCTGACAAACAACTTTTACTTATTGCTTTGATATTTTACAATATTTGCTTGTTTTAACATATGCAGGCTAGCACATGTATCCGTCAAAAACTTTGTTAAAAGTTAACGACACGTTGAAACTATTTTGTGACCAAATTTAAATTCCCTTTTTAACACTTTTCAACAAAACCTCTCCACATCAGCATGTAACAAACCTAGACAAAAAATCTTTTTTAGACATGTTTGATGGTTCGGGCTCAGGCAGTGGATCGGGCAGCGGGTCCGGAATGGGTGAGTAAAAATGTGCAACCTAAAACACCATAGTCTTTGTCGTTGATGGGAAACCGCACCATCTACCGCGTTCTATTATTTGCAGAAACAACAACGACAGTTTGTGTATGTCCAACCACAGGTAAGCTTCTCACATTTGTTCTACTGTAAAGAATTTGAAAAGTGATACCTTCTTGTTCGGTGTTCTTTAATACGAGTCAGTGCACTTAGAGAATTGCGCCGACCAATGACACAAGTACATCAGCAGAGATAATTTTATGGTTATGTCTGATTTTGTTAAATTCGATTGAAAATACATGTTTAGTCCAGTTTAATAAGAGTTAAATAGCAATGCAAATTCAAGAAAAAGTATGACTATTAGTGCAGTAATGTTAGCGCAGTTTAGTTGTTGACACGCCCGTCAACTTGCGTTGAGTTGAATCAGGTATTTTGTAGAGAGCTAGTTTTATTGGGGCGATACTTGAACGCAAACACCTATCTGGAAATATCTGTAACAAAAGCAAAGTTCATTCGTACTTTGATTTATGTGCATAATTAAGGTATTGAATAAAATTGGCTGCTGGGTTTCTCTGTGTGAGCATAAAAATCACAACTTCTAAGCCACATCGATATTGAAAAATGTTCTATCTGAATTCCTACTAATAATAAAAACATTAAATTTTAAATTATAAACACCGTTGTATGTTGATTCAAAACTAGTCGAAAGTGGCAGAGCACCTCTAATAAGCTAGTCATATGTAAATATATTTTTATCACTTTAGTCAAATTAGAGTCCTTGAAGATCGTATTTTTCCCTCTGACTCGTTTATACGAATGTCACCTCAACCAAAAGTAAATTGTTGTAACCACTTCATCCTGGTCTTCAGCTCCAACTGCACCACCTACAACAGTGCCACCATCCACAGTGCCACCAACAGAACCGCCCACTGTAGAACCGCCAGTTATGACTACAACTACAGATCAAGCACCTGTAACCGCAAGCACTACTACCCAAACCACCACAACCACAGATGGAACTCCAGGTGGTATATCTCCTATACTGCTGCTTCCAGTTTTGATCGGTGGCCTGATAGTTGGGGCCCTCATCGTTGCCCTAGTTATTTACTGCAAGAAAGTGGCAAAGAGGGGAAAGTACAAACCGCAAAAGGATAATGACCCGGAGCTTACCGCATTTGAAGCTGAGGTTTGTTTCAATGTTTTCACTGATTTTCACTACATTTTAAAGGTTTGTTGTGTGAAGATTTATATTTTCCAGGTTTGCATTTTTCTAAAAAAATCTGAAAACGGAATTATAGAAAAACATTGTTAAGAAACCATCAAATGTTTTGGCAGATTAGCTACTCTATACCGTCCTCATGTACAGATTTGCATGATAATTTTCAACGGAACAACGCTAACATAGAATTATCTGATTGTCGGCTAATTTGTTGTTTTTTGCTTGGGTTATTAGGGATTTGTGGGGTTTGTTCCGTCGAGCCTGCAATTTTAAAGTGGCTGAACTTTACCACTAGATATTTTCAAAAGCTGGTAGCTTCTGTGATCTAACTTGAGTATTCGCAATTTATTTATTTTTTGTCACCCAGATAAGAGTAAAACGCGTGGTTGACTTTTTATGTATTTATGCAGCAAAAGATTTAGTCCTAAAACTACGGTTCTGGGATACAAATTATTTTTTTCGTTCTTTGTGCTTTAGGAACCCCCGACCACCTCAGGCAACCTACAAGAACTCTCGGCGAAAGAGGATTTGCTGAAGGATGCAATCGCCCTGGGAAGCATCTCTGTTCTCGAGTTTGCAATCAATCAATCAACATCGGCTGGGCTGTTCGCTGTCAATGATACCTTGGTTAAGAAAGCACAGTCCAAGTAAAAATTCGAAATATTTAAAGTTTGTGTCGAACCGTCATTTAATAAGTGAAGTTCGATTATGGTTTGCGCACTTGTACTGTAACAACAATCTTAAAGTTGATATTTTAATATCTCCACATGTAAATTGGATTTAAGACTACGTGGACTATTTTTTACTGTTTTCTTGCCCTAATTGATCTTTCGATTTGGCGATTGTGTTCCAAACGATCCAAAGCTTTTTTAAAGACACGGTTGTGTATGAAAAACGGTATTTACCAAATGTGAAACATGCTTCCATCTGCTAATGTAGACTGTACGAATGGCGACGAGCCCGATTCAAGTTGCAAACTGCGTATGATGGCAAAGACCTCCGTGCTATGGAAGATTACATAAAACGCTTTGAAGATCTGGATATAAAGGATGAAACTGGGGTGTACGAGAAGTCAGTCGACTTACAATATGAACGGAACTCGTTCAAGGCGCAAATGCGGACGGCAGCGAACCAACGCAACGAGGACGCGCTTGTTGCATCCATTGACCGTTTCCGGTAAGAACCAAAACTTAACTCCCTGTCAGACATTACTAATGTGACCAGAAAAAAGGGTTAAGGGTTGCATGACGGCTAGAACTAGAAAGTGGCGCCTTACTGTTGGATTTCAGGCAACAATTAGCACCAACCAAGTCAGCAACGCATAATTCGGTTGCAATCCCAAACCTCATAATTCTCAGATCGCTTTATTTTGTAATGAACAAACTTGTTTTTCGTGTTTTCATAAAAAAGGTTTCACAGATATGAGACTTATTGATTGATTAAAAAGGCTTCGTTTCATAACTTTAAATAAAGAATAATCAGAAGTTTGTTTTGCCTAACATTTTATTCAAATAATTAAATTATCTTTCCCCTTCTCAAATAAAAATTTTTTTTGCAGAAAATTAGATCTACCGGCTGAGTACGTCGCGAACGATGGAGACTTCCTTACAGCGCAGAAAGTTCTGGATGATATGCGACAGGAGAGAATGTTGCAAGGAAGATCTCACCGAGAGATGTCGCTCGAACTGAAAGAGGCCATACGGATGCGAGACAGACAAAAGATTATCGAAGTGGTGCAGAAGTTTGACGAAGCAAAGATACCGGACACAGACGGCGATCTCGAAACAGCTAACAAGTAATAAGTATCTTTAGCGCTTGCTCGTTTGTTTTACATTTGTTTTACTCTCAATATACTAATGAGTTCCTGGAAACAACAGATTGCTTGGAATTATACAACTCAATGTGGACATTTTCAGTTGACCATCCTAAATTTAAGTTTTTATTTCTGATTCGTTTCTACGCGCTTTGTTGGCCTGGCGTGCCAATGTGTTTCTAATTAAAAATCAAATGTTTTGTTTACGTTTTGGGTAGTTACTTATTTTCTATTTAATGTCCTAAAATGCCACAAAGTTCAGCACTAAAATATTTGCTTTATGTGCAGAATACTAAAGGAAATTGAAATCGACCAACTATCCTTCCGAGACGGTTCTTGGCAAAAAATGCAAGACGCATCCCAAGCCAGAGATGCGGTAGCTCTACGCGAAGCTGTTCGAGAATGTAGGAAAAATGGGGTCGCTGAAGTTGATATCAGGAACGGTGAGAGGCTTCTGAAACAAGTCGAGCGTGAAGACCAACTTCTTCATCAAATGAGGGAGTTGATTGTTCAGAAAGATGCACCCAAGCTTATGGAAGCGGTGGCTGTGTTCAGGTAAAAACATCGAAAAATGAAACTTCTTTAACTTTCTATTCATCCACAAGAAACAAACAAAACACTTTATGATTGTCATTTTTTTTATTTTTTACATTTTTTATGTTTATTTTTTTATACTTATGCAGCGAACTGTGGTATTTTATCTTTCTAAAGACTTTTATCCGATGAACTTCCACAAGCGATGCTGCGAACCATGTTGTAGTCAAATAAAAACGTTTTCCATTTACCCAACTCTTAAGGAACAAAATCATTATGTTGTACTTTAACTTTACTAGGTCAACACTGTTTTTCATAACAGAACGCCTGGTCTTCAACTAGTTGACAAGACTGGTGATGTGAGGAGAGCGGAAGACCTGCTTCAAAAACTCCGCGAGCAGGAGAGAATGGACCGGGCAAAGGGCGACGCCTTGTGGCGACTCCAGAACGCAAGAAGTGTTGGTGATATTCAGGCTATGGACGGAATGATAAAAGGTCATTTTAACCAGTTTTGTAATTTTCTTTTCCTGCATTCCGCTTTAAAGCATTAGAGGTAAAAACGTTTCAAAATTATTTTTATTTCATATTCTGACAACAACGTTAAAATAAAATATAAGCAATACTAAATTGTGGTCACCGACTTTACCTATGTTACATTGTATTTACAGCGCTCGAAAACTTGGCATCAGCTGGTGTGGACGTCGACGAGGCAATGTTGCTGCGTGTCAAGACCGAGCTGGAAACATTAAGAGGTGAAGTCAACTATCGCACCCGCATGGAGGCGATAAAGAGTGCCATGTCGCGATCTATCAAAGTTGAAAACCTGACACAGATGGAAGATCTCATCGACCAAATGGTCGCACTTTCCACTGACAAAAACTACACGATGACCGCCGACGATACGCGCGTTCTTGACCAATCACGTGACATTTTGCATGATCTGAAGCGAAAACACGCTCTTATACAGCAGATCGAGGTTACGCGGCCAATGCTACAAGTGCCCCTCCTACCAGGGATGGTGGATAAATTAGCTGAAGGCGTCGTCACTATGTTGAAAATCAAAGCGTCCGCCACTGAATTCCCAGGTATTTTCACACCCGTTGATCAAGAATTACTCGATGCCGCTACTGACAATTCAGCGATGCTCAAGAGGGATGTGGAAAAGATGACTGCTGCACGTCAGAGACTAACAGCGGCGATGGCAAAACGAGATTACGAAGAACTCGCGGCAGCTATTGCACAAGCAGAAGAAGCTCCGTTTATTGAGTCGGAAGCTTTGGATGGGCCGAGAGAATTGGCAAAGTTCCTTGACCCAGTTATACGGACAACTGCACTTAAAACAGCGATGGCTAGTCGAAGCATCCCAGAGCTGGCCAAAGCGATAGAGGACTTCAAATCTGCGCGTGTTCCAGGCCAGGAGTCGTTGCTTGCTAAAGGCGAGCGCACGTTGGACAAACTGAAGCGTCTCGAGAAAAAACAGGCCAAGGCTGAGCTAAAACGCAAGAAGGTCGAAGAGAGGAAGAACGCAGAGATTAAGGAGCTGAACAGCAGGTTAAAAAGCTCGATGGAAACAAAGGATACGTTCCGGATCCAGGAAGCTCTTCAACTGTGTGAGGATAGCGGCTACAGGGAGGACGAGGTTCCGCTGTACATTGAAGCTGAGAAGCTGTTTGACCAGTTGACTGTAAGCGACCTGCGAGCGAAGCTTGAGGACGGAGTGGCGCGACGCGACATTCAGCTGCTCGAAGCCACCATAGATGAGGCTGACTATGGCGGGTGAGTGTTAAAGTTTTGTATGTTTGCGTAACAACACTTTTGTGCCGAAAAGTTGACGTCATTTCCAGATTTTTGTTTATGAACCACAGGAAAATAAAAAAAACAATATTTTAATCTGAGCCCATGTGGAACATATGTGGGCTGGGGTGCATGTGGCGCTTTTTCGACACCTACATTATCAAGTGTAATTTTAAAAGCATAGTCGCACCACACCCGTTATATCTAACTCTAGGTTTATGGAAGACCTCGAACCTGATTACAGCTGTGCGAAGGATTTGCTTTACTCGTTACGCGAGCTACACGCTCTCCGTGAACAGGTGGCGGGGATGAACCGTTCTCTAATATCCGAAATCCAGCGCTACCGCACCCCTCCACCAGTAGTGCACACTGTTATGACTGCTGTACTGATGTTGTTGGGGGAAACCCAAGCAACAGTAAGTTGGTTCGGGGATGTATTCGTTATAACAGTAACAAAGTCAACTTTAAAATGTTTTATATTTTATTGTGTGCAAACAAATATGTGTGAAAGGTAATGGTGCATTTAAAAAGTTTTTCGAAAATGTTTTTTGCGACTCAGTAATATTTTGCATCAGCAGTTTAAAGTTTCCCATAACACACGCTGCTTAATTAGAAACTGCCAGATAACTTGTACATAGTAAATACATTGTATTGCAAACGTTTCAACAGTCGCTGTTGTCATCATCAGTGCACATTGCTTTATTTTCGGCAACGTTTTACCGACTCTAGACCTATTTAACCCGTTTCGTTACCATAGAACTGGTTGGATATCCAGTCAATTGTGGGTCGCACCGGGAGAGATTCATTGGCCCGCCGCGTGAAACGTAATGCACCCGGCGACATTTCGCCTGACTTGTGCGACCGCCTCGAATCAGTGCTTGCAGATATCACAGCAGAAGATGCGGCCGCTGTCAGCAGTGGTGCTGGAACCTTCTTTGCATGGGTAAATGAATTTGGTTTTATTTTACTCTTAATGGAATTAGGCAAACGCAAAAGAACATCAAAATAGTTCGATTGTAGTCCACGAATTTCTCTAAGCAACTTCTAAATTGTATTGCAATTTGCATGTAACGTTTTGTTTAATACAACGTTTATGTAAGCAGTAATTATTTTTTTAAATGACGTAACGTCTTTTTCCTTTAGAATTTATCGGCAAAAAGAACGCCGCAGCCACAGTTGTTAGCACTTGCAAAGATTATTGTGTATTGCAGATAACCTGCACTATTCGTGAAGCGAGATCACTTCAT
>QXVZ01002661.1:0-26643 GCA_008931825.1 Phallusia fumigata
GTTTTGATACATGTCGCTTATGTTCTGCCAGTTGTCAAAGGATTTTAATATTTACACAACCCACTGTAGCATGACCTGTACTCCTTTGACACACTTAGTGCAGATTTTGGTTTAATGGTATTTTAGTATCATGTAAATATAGCCACTTTCAAAGTTTTGCTCCTTATTTTGATTTTCAGTGTATAACCTTTTTTTTGTTTTGATTCAGTCAAAATTTGACTTTGACAGTGTCCAAGGTGTAGACATAATTTTACTGGTATTAATTACATGATGACGCATATTCATTTTTAAATCTGCCTCGAAGCAGTCATGCTGTCCTGTGATATTGGTATACTTATATAAGCACATATATTGTTGCACCTTGCTGATTAAAGCTTGGAAAACCGGCTCTTTGTTAATATTTCACCTTTTGCATGTCTGGCAGAGGTCATTTTTTGCTGTGTTACAATCGAAAGTGTTCAATAGAATAGAGTTTCGAAAAAATATATTTTAACATAACTTGATTTTATCAAAATTTTTAATCGAATGTTTCATTGGTTTCCAGCAACAGGGCAAAACAACACGTTTGCTTCACCCCAATGAGATCGGCGATGACACTCCATATTCCCGATTGCTACAGCAACAACAACTTTACTTGCAGCTGCAAATTATGAACAAACAGTACAACCAAAGGTGTGTACGTGTTGTTGTATCCTAAAAGCCTTTAACAAAACAAAAACAGGCGTGTCTTCAAACGTAATCCTAGGTTTTTTATCATTTTACTACAATTTTGTTACTGTAGTGTTTTAAATTTTGTCAATTCTCTGCTCTGTCAAAGAATACCCATGCTTATGTTTCTTACATTTTTTCAATACTGCTGAACCAACAGAAGAATAGAATGCAATTCCTTACTCTAAATATTATGATTTTTTGCATTATACCTTTATAGTGGAGAAATCCCTAAACGTTAGGCCAAAAATTTAATCAAGGAATTGATTTTATCGGCAGGTCGGGAGACACATCCCAACAGACTGGTAGCTTCTCACAGAAGGTATGTGATTATTTTGCTTTGCCTAATGGTACTAGCTGTAATATTGTACAAGACTTTTTTCATGTGAGTAAATAAGCAAAAATACATGTTTTGTGAGTTCTGCCTAATATGTAACATGTTTTTGATAATATTTCAACCTTAAACTACATTTTTGTGAAACTTTCTGTAATATTCCTATTGCGCTTTCACTGTACATTGCTTCATACCATTCACCAATGAAGCAAATTTGACCTGTTGCAAATTTAAAAAGCTTTTCAAATGTTTACTGGCATTATTTTAAATAAACCTAAATCCCATAAAAAGCAACCCAAGTTTGGAAGTTACTAAGTTTGTTCTGTCAACCTGTTCACAAAGCTTTACGTCTAAAATTTGTTTGGCTGCCCCGAAGACTGCCTCTATTTTCAAATATGGTCTAAATCTATTGTGCATTGGATTGAAAACAGATCATTTTGTCTCACTGTAGCTCTCAATCCTATTCAAATCACAATCATTTAAACTTTTGAACTTAGTAGTTTTGCAGACGGGGGATTAACTTAGCACCGTAAAGTCTTTGTTATACGATCTGCTGCTCACGTAGAAGATTGTTTTGTGCTAACTCAATTAGACCAGGACCTGAGCCAACACCACGGCCAATTATGTTAACCACAAAACCTTGCAAATTAAGCCAAGAGGATTTCGTAGTGTACGTTTTCTAAAACCGATTTTGTGTAATATACCACGCTTGAGATGATTTTAGGTTTAATATTTTTTTGTGAGAATTTTAAAAAATGGCTTCAGGCAATGATTTTAACTGCACCACCAAGTATAAAAAATACTTTTATAATGTTGTTTTTAATTGTAAGGGTATGGTATTATTTGTAAAAGTACAGTTTTCCCTAGGAATGAATTAAGCTTTTGTTTAGTGTGTTTGTATTTTGAAGTGTAATTTCTTTTAAGCTCAATAAAGTCCATTCCATTACTTCCTTACTTAGTCTTGACTACAAAAACTCACTTTATAGCATATTTGTTTTTATGTCTTGTACACATTACTTACGGCTGCAAAGCTATCCCATCATCAACAAGCACAACCTTAGCAGATGGCTGTGGTTTTAAAACCTATAACGTGATCATATTTATCCCAGCTGCTACTTCACAGTTCAACATTTTTTTCACAACAGGGAATCGGTCCGCCACCACCCCCTCCGATATCGCAATTGATGAAATCCGATAAACCGCGGTCCAGCACAGCACTCACGCTAAGTAAACTTGAGGAAATGAAAGTGTCGGAACTAAAAGAAGAACTAAAGTTTCGGCGGCTTAAGGTGAACTGTTGTGTTAAAATAATAATTTTTAGAGTCAAAAATATGCAGGGCCTCAACCAGCTTTTAACATTTAACATTTTCACATCTGCTCTCTTTAAACAGTTGCCCTCTTTCCATAGTCGCAGAAATATATAACTTGCTTGCTGTATGAGATAGAAAAAAAAACAGTGTTGATATACTTACACTTATATTCATGTTTGCAGCTTTTTCTTGGATAAACAACCCCTTTCACTTTGTCAAACATATTGAAGTTTTTGTGTATTGGCATGTATAAAACTACACAGCAAACTTGTCTTAATTTTCAACTCACATTTTTCCTTTTTGCAGGTTACTGGCACTAAGGAAGTATTGGTTGAAAGGCTGAAACCATTCTGTGTGGACAGTGAAAATCCCTTGTAAGTAAAAATGCTTTACACTGACAAATTTACATGTAGATATGTCATGCACGAAAAACAACAAAATGTTGTAAACTTTGGTATGTGTAAATGTACATCACATTTTTCCAAAAAAAAGGTACTAGCCAATACATGGGCATACTCATTTCCTATGTTATAACGAATACTGTTAGTAATGGCTTGTAGCTTTCTGTGAAGATTGCAATACTTTTAACATTGTTAAACAAAATTACCAAAAGTCTTACCTACTTACGTCTTGTTAAAAGTGCAGGTGGTTCAACTAACAGAATAAACTAAATAATGGAAGAATAACTACTCTTAACTTGACAATTATTGTTGCAGTCTCGCTGACCTTCAGCTTGGCGATGATAATTCATCATCGGGGGCCTATGTAACTGCGGGGAGTCCAACAACCATGAACGATGTAAGTTGACAATGTGGAATAATTTTAGATAGAAGTAGGTTGTTGTTTCATGGTCATATTGTAAACAAGGGGTGGGGAAATATTTTTTCCATGGGGCCATATCAGAAACATAAAATGTTGTTAGGGACCTGGCTAAATAGTTTTACTCAATTCTTCGTAATATTAATTGCTCTTCTTATAAAAAGCATTAAATAGCATTGTTTTGACATGTTGGTCAGACTATATGTCATAACCAAGCAATGAAAAAGTGATGTTGCCCTACAAAAATGTCATTTTTTTCAGTTTGATAAATTTTTGCAACATTCCTAGGATTGCTATTTGAATTTGTAAACTGTGTGTTTGACCAAAATTGTGTGGTGTGATGTTGCGACACACCAGAGGCAAATGTGTTTGACCAAAATTGTGTGGTGTGATGTTGCGACACACCAGAGGCAAATGCTCACACCATAGTTCTTAAACTTTTTATCCTCCAGAAAGAAATTGTTGTTCTCATGTTTAAATAACAAACAATTTTGTTTGGTTGTTATAAATGTAATGTAGTATCTATCTACCTGGGCCTTAGCAAGAACAGTCATTTTGGTTTCACTGAAATTGAAAACAAGGCATTTTGAACAAAAAAAAACTGACCAACTGTTTCATTTCAACAGGTCACCTTCCAAGCTGTGGCTCAGGAAAACCACTCCATGCAACCCATTATCACCCAGGGACTTACCCTCAGCCCCAACAACACCGACCAAGTGGGGTCCAATGATGCAGGTCCCAGTACAGCTTTCACCATCGACCCCAACACAGTTTTCACCCATCGTGTGGCACGGATGCCGATTCCGGAACAACATAAGATTGTGTTGAAGCAGGAGAAGTTCACGATGCCGACCTGGCATTCAAATGTACAAGATGCAAGGTTAGAATTTTCAAGGCAATTTTTTTCGTGCCTTTAATACGTTTATCATTTAGCAAGAGGTCACCCAATTTATTTTAAAACAATAACCCAAGTTTACTCCCAAAAATTATATTTTTGTGCTCAATTATAATGAGCAACTGTAGACCTTAAGAACATGTATTTGTCACAAAAAACAAGATCCGTAGTTTTAATGATTTAAAAAAGCAGCCAACAACTCCCGGAAATTGTAACTGATCTCACTTGGTTTGTGGCCCATAGTTTTGGCGTAGGCTGCAGCTAAACCTAACTGTGATTTAAGCAGCAAAAGTGATTAAAAAAATGAATGAACTTGGTGATAAAAATGTATCTCAGAAAGTGGTTAGTGTCACCCCCCCAAAAAAAAGTTAAAAAGTATGTCAGTGAAACTGGAACAAACGTTGCAGCTTGATGACCGGGCTTTTACGAGCGAGTGTAACTGATTTGTCACAGGATGCGTTACCTTACTGATTGAGACAGAGTTTCAAACCCAGCAAAGAACCGAAGCGTGAAGCACCTTAAGTGAAATGTGGCGAAGTTCACTGTAAGATTTTGCTTTTGCAGGGTCGTAACCATGGTAACGTCCCACGCGCCGACCAACTTCAGCTTCCCGGAGGCGGTGGACGTCAACAAGGATCAACTCCTCGAGAAACAGCAGAAGGAGATAAACGATCTTCGCCGCATGGTGGAGCTGCATCGATCGCAACTCATAAAACTGCAGGAACACCAACCCCCGGTAAGTATCTGATTTTGCTCTGTGCTCCGGATCCATTGTTTTGAAGTGTAACTGTAACCTAACAAACGGAAATANACTCATAAATAAGCAAGTAACATTGCGTCACGTTTTTGCCGGTGACGTCGTTATGTGACGTTGCCTCTTTTTGACAAGTATTACAAGTAACGTGCAGTAAAATGCCTGTGCCACTGTAATTGCCCAGCAGCGATTGAATGAAGGTGTGTAAAATGTAGTTTCCGAGTTAGACCAATTAAGTTAACACTTTTCATGCCCTAAAAACGAGTACTTGGCGAAATCCTCTCCGTCATAGATGACGTCATAAAAACGGCACCCAACTTTTCCTGCTTTTTTCAATCCCTGAAATTGTCTATGCAGTCGCAAAGCTTAGTGCATGCCTTTAAGTGATTTTCCTTATTTTTTTCCAGCAACCCATCCACTGCCAGACAGACTTCCAACTCTTCCCAACCCTACAACAGTCCTCCTAACTACGACCAAGCGTATGAGGTGAGAACGCATATCCAATAGTTTGTAGAACTAGAAATTTAAGTCGTTGAAGCAACACATAATTAAGAGTAAAAATAGCTTGGAGTTTGGGATTCGAATCCGCTACCTGGGGTTCATTTATTATTCCACCGATTATTAGAATACTTTTGTCGAAACGTCTGTAGCACGATGATCACGTTTTACGCTGGTTTGTTGTCAGTTTTGTTCGTAGTGAAGCTGCTATGTAAGTTCGTGACTTCTGTACCTCCGGGTAAATAGCGTTGCCAACTGGAACGGTCATTTAAAACGGGGCTTGGTGCTCGTCCAAAACCTGACAGACATGGCATGGTAATGTGCCAAGGTTCAAATAAGTTTAAGTTGCAAAGCGAAAATTTGCAAACGCTTTCTTCATGTAATTGGCCAATTTCGTGGCACAAGCGGGCATTTATCATTTGTGACGTCATATGTATATGTGTGACGTCATAAGAAGCCGAGCATGTGACGTCAAGAACATTTTAGTGCAAACGTTTCAAATTTTTTTTTGCACTGATGATGACAACAGCGATTGTCGAAACGTTTGCAGTAAAATGTATTTAATATATACAAGTTCTCTGGCAGTTATGTTTTTAATTATTTGTAACCCTTCACAAATCACACTGTAAAACGGGTCACTGCGCACACGTCCACAGGTGCGCGTGGCACTCCCATTGTGACGTCACAACCTTGTATTTGTCCACGTGACAAGCGGTGAAACGATTCTGACAAACGTCGGCTGTTTTTCAGATGCTGAGTGACGGCGATTCGAGGAGTCAGCACCAGCATGAAAACGTGAACAGACAGATGGACGATCTGCTCGAATTGTTGGCCGACAATGGAGGTATTGACTGCACATTGAATATGAATGTTGCAACGAAATTTATTATGGGTCCCCTTTAACAAAGAGGACACATATTGCTTTATTGCTTTTGACGTGAGTTTGTTCCCACGTTTGGTCAAGAAAGAGTCGTTTAAATTTCTTCAAATTTTTTCACATGGTAGATGGTGGTCTGCACTGACAACGTTTTACCCCTGTTCACCCACAAGCCCCTAAATCTTGAATTTTTAAGGTTTTTGTTGTTTTCAGTATTTGTGGGTTGTTGTGCAGGCTTATACAGATTTCACGTTACCCTGGAAATAACTTGTGTTTATTCACTGCCATAGAAAGATCATACTCTACTTTCCTTCACATTACTTATTGCGCGGAAAAAATGATTTGACTCAAAAATCATAGCTTTAAATCACACTAAGTTTGTACTTTTTGAGGCGATTACTAATGTGTGGAAATTAACCTATACCGTATGTTTCGCAATACTTTGACACGTTTTTAAATATCTGCTCCTTTAAAATCTGTAATTTAAAATCATCGTTTTGTTACAACAGAGCTTCCCTCCACCCCCGTGGTCACCCGACAGCGTCTTAACGATCACTCATCCTACCAAGGTCTCAACGAGCCCACCATGCGTCATCCGCATCACCATGGCTACGCCCATCAACAGCAGCAGCACTCGCAGTTGCCTAGCAACGAGTACGGCAGCGTCATCGCCCAAGAGCGAGCCCAGCTGCAACAAGAGATCGCTCAACAACAGCACAAGAGTTATTCTCATCGGAGATCCCGGGATTTCGCATCCCCGGATGTTGCAAAGATGCTGGTGGAGACGGCTGGCGATGCTCTGATGGACACCTCCAGCTTCCCGCCCGTCATCAACTCGGCGATGAACGATCGCTGCGTGGACCAGCCCGTTAACTACTCGCGAGCCAGTGCTAGGAACAGCGTCGACTCCGGGATAATTTACTCCAATTCTCATTACTCCCCTATGGATACCAACCTTGACGGCTCAAGCAAAGACCTTTTCACCGATCTCCGTCTGTCGTCGTCGTCTTTGGACAGCGGTGAACCCACACTTAACACGGTCAGCTTGTCCCCGGCCACCCCGCCGCGCCCCAAACCCTACTTACAGTCGACTTTTCGACCCCACCCGTCCCCCAGGTCGGCCCACAACCACCTTGTGAAGTCGGCTTCGCAGGAACTTCTCTCCACAAGCGACAACTCGACGACGGGGAACCACCAGATGGACAACAAACTCGGCTGGTTGGACTTGACCTTGGGGTCAGCCGTTGGGGGCCCACCGTCCCCTGGGGGTCCGTTTGGGAACATGAACTTCGACGAGGGACACCCCCAGCACACCCGCTACCACCCCGCGATGTCCTACAACGCTTTCAATGAGAACGAAGGCATTCTGGGCGTTAGCGGTTCCACTGGGGCCCTAAACATGAACCCAGTCCTTGGTGGGACGGGGGTGGAACAGTGGGACCCATGGGACGGGCTCCTGGAATCCAATTTTAACACTTAGTGCCTTCTGTTGTCTGTATTCCCTGCACTAAACATCGCATCAAGTTTCAGTTTCTTTTTCCGATCCGTGTGCGCATTTACGCTTTCGAATTCTTTTTTGTATATCCTGACCAGTATGTGACGTCACACTGCATGCTCGTGATGACGTCACGGGCCCCCCGTGCGGTCCGCAGTTCCTTAATAAGCATTCATTGTTGTGTCGCGGCTTTTTTTGCGTTACGCGCGCGGCTTTGGAAAACGTGACGTCGTCGCCATGCCGACACCTATCAAGTGACGGTGACGTATGCATGACGTCACCACCTGGCTACTAACCTACCCCGTCTCGTCGCAGCGTGTATATATGCAATTCGCACTAATAACGATTTACTTGTGTGGCGCGCGCCTTTCGATTGTTCGGAAACGGCAAATCATTGTTCCATGAGATTTTGGCACGAAGCCAGCTTGCCCAAAGCGAGTTTGTTGAAGCGACTTAGGGAAACGATTTGGTAATTTCGGATTTATTTCTGGATGTCCCCAATGCCCAGACCCACTTTTTGGATTTTTTCGAAACTTTTTTGTTCTTAATGTTGGTGATTTTTATTTTCCTATTTTTTCTGCGAAAAAGTGATTTCACAATTTTTATTTTTCGATCCCGGTCGTGCACCGAACCCAGTATTTTCGCGTTTTAAAGTTTTTGCGTTTTTAGGCAACCTAATCAAGTATCTAACCTGAAAGAACGTGGAAAAAGTCACGTAGTAAAACCAATTATAATTTGGTAGTAACAATTTGAAGGAATTTCGAAAAACAAATGTTGTCAATGCATTTAAAGAAAGAAATTGATTTTCAACTAACGTTTAACAATAAACTCTCTGCCGTTTAGTACACATTAGAATTTCTTGATCCGTTAAATCTATTTGCACTTTGCCTAAAAGATTTTCACCGCTAAGCACTTAATAATCCGTAGCCGTAGAGCATTTTCTCTCTCTTAACCTTGTCCCTTTATCGAAAACGCCGATGAACCGGAAAAATTATTGACAAATATTGTTTTTGTCAAACGTTTTGTTTCAGTTAAATAATTTCCAATTTAACTTCTGCACAAAACCTAATCGGAATATTGACCCAAACTCCATGGATTAGGCCAAATTTGTTACCCCGCATAAACTTTCTTGTAACTTCTTTGTTATTTTGCAGTGGTTAACAATTAAGCAACTGCTCATAGATACACAATGCTATTTGTTTTTGTGGGTCTATGTTTTGGTTGAGCTCCTTAATCAGTTAATGTGTAAGTATCGTTCTGACGTAAGTTTTGTGCATCAATTAGTCGAGTTATACAAGTTCCAAGTATTACTAGTACCCCTCTGTAAAATGGTTAAGCCCCCACTGTTACATCGTTTGAATTGGACCCATTTTCCACTTTAAATGATTGTATTTTGCGAAAGGACATCAATCCAGTTTGTCACATTAAACCGCTTGTATTTTTAGGGCGTTTTTTTGTGGCAAAACGTGTTTTTTGGGAAAATTAGACGTTGTGTATTTTCGGTTGGCAAAAAAATCGGTGTTTTTACCTGAAATGTGCATCACAACAATGTTGGAACACGCGATCATACGAACACCACTGCCCCTAGCTGCTTTGTCTTTGCGTCTCCTGATATCCATATGACTTGCGTTTTCCTTTTTTTGCATTAAAATTCATTTTTTCCTTTTCCTGTTTACTCGTAAATTTCCGCTTTGCTGCGCATGGCTGCACACGCCACGGTTGAGTGATTTCTCCGTTGAGCGGAGTACGATGCCTCTTTCACATTCTCCCGACCTTTCAATTTTGCCACGGTAATGTCGCCAAGTAGTGCCATGCTCCCCCCGGTGTCTAAAACCCTCAAAACCCCCCGGATGTGACATAAAACATGTGTTATTGACGTCATTATGAAATTTTCCGTTCGTCGCTGGTGGCTTGATAATTTCTGTGCGATAAAATTGGCGGGAAAATCGTTGCCATGGCAATGCTTTGGGTTGCGCGTTTTGTGTAAGCTTGTGAAGATTTCAAGTGATGACGTTTCTTGGTATTTTTCGAATGTATGACGTGTTTCCCGTTCGCCAGGCGCGTTGGTTGCGTGACAATAGTGCCTTTTGTAACGTTGAATACACCTTAAGTTTCTAGTTCTAAGTTTTTTAAGTAGTTTCAGTAAAGATGTCTGTAGAAGCAGAAACATTTTTCCCTTGTTCGAGACAGATTTAAGATTAGGGGCTGTGGTTCAACAAAGTAAGTCTCACTGTCTAAGAGCAATGCTACTAATTTTTATCCCAAAGCAAGACCAACGAATGAGGGATTGAAATCAAATAACGGCGCATGAACAAGACAGTTTTTGCTGCTTTCTGTAAACGAAGATCTTTCATGCCTAATATATCACCATGAACATTTTATTGGCGCGACGAAAAGAAATAAATTGACAGGAATTGGATCCAAATACAAAATCGGCTTTTCACAGTAAAAAGTCATTTGGTCACTGCGAGGCAGCAAAGAGGCAGAAATTAAATATAAAGGACGAAAGAGCAAAGGCAAAAACGAACGTTTACGGTTAATTTTTGCATAGAGGACAATTCAAACCAGTCCCCAACAGAAAAAATAAACTCGGAAAAATACCAAACTGTGACAAAATAAACTCGCCTTTGTTTGATTGTTCTAGAACAGGCGGCAAAGTAAGTGATTGTCTCGGACAATTAACAGGTTTCTTCAGGGCTAATGTTCTCATGTTTGATTGTCGCAAAAACCGCAGGCGTTGGCTGTTCTACAGGCTTGGTTACTTCAGGACTTCGGGNAAATAAACTCGCCTTTGTTTGATTGTTCTAGAACAGGCGGCAAAGTAAGTGATTGTCTCGGACAATTAACAGGTTTCTTCAGGGCTAATGTTCTCATGTTTGATTGTCGCAAAAACCGCAGGCGTTGGCTGTTCTACAGGCTTGGTTACTTCAGGACTTCGGGATATTAGATTGGGTGGAAAAGAAAAGGCGTTGGTCAGTGCTGATGCAAGGGCTGGGAATCCTAAAGACTGAAAACAGAGGAAAGCCTTGGTAAGTTTGAATCATTTATTTGTGTGGTTACAGCTGTTCTACTATCTTTGTGATAGAACTTGTTTTTATTTGTAATCGATCCACTCATAAAAACTCAAGTAAACAAATGTACAGGCGCGCTTTTAAATCAAGCTTCAGGTTCAGCTTTTAGGCCTTTCGTCTCGGGTGTTTAAACAATTTTAATGCTGTCAGTGCAGTTTTGTTAACAACTGTTCAATTTATAAATAGGCTGGTCAGAAGTTTACCTTGTGTGTGGATTCTAGTTTACGTTCATTTTTGTCATTTTCATCCTGGGCGGTTTGTGCTCTGTGTTGAAAAAAATCACATTGTTATTGTTGTTCACACTCGTTATGATGGTAATTCCCAGCCAAACAATTTGACTTGTTTTGCACGCTGTGTCATATTTTCTTGATGTATAAATCAAGCTTTTAGGTGTGAAAACAAATTTCCAAGAAATCTAATCAGTAGATTGTGAGGCATAGGAATATACATCACTGTATTGTCAGTTACCCATTCGAATACTGATACAAAAAAGTTTGTTTGAAAAATGTTACGCACCTTGAATAGAGAATTCTTTCTAGTTGAGCAAGACGTTCAGCAGCACGATGTCCAGCAATGTCCAGCACTTCGTCCTGCAACAAAAAATGTCAGATTAACCTAATATATAGTTTGCTAATGTGTAAAAAAAAGTCGACTGGTGCTTATTACCCAATCACCCAAAATTTATTGCAGTGGTCTTAGATCAGGCTTATATGTTTAGGTAGAATGTGTAGCATCAAATATGTGAAATTAGTTTTCTTACCGTTGGGCACCACTCTGGTCGTTCTTCGTTTTTCATTTGCTTGAGGTCCTTAACTCTTTCCATAATTCTACGACAGAGCACATCTCCTTGCTTTGAAAGGGTTAGGAACGACCACTTGTATTTGTCAGGCTTCGAAATGGCGAAGATGTCTCGCGCCTCTGAAGACCATTCATCGTACTATGTGGAAAAGTAAAAACTGTTAACAATCCGAAAAGCCTTCGTGGCTTTAACGTTGCAAAAGCGCCCATTATTGCAAAATTTGTGGCGTTTGTAATGTATAAAACCGTTCGCGCCCATTCTCAAGTCTTTGATGTAATCTAGGTACACTGTCTTAATGGTATGTTATGGCTTATGGCATAAAAAAAGTCCTATGTCAACCTCTACCAGACATGCAAAACTTTGGTATGCTTGAATGCAAAAATCGTGTTAGAAGCACTTGTTCTTACCTTGGCGTTGCGGAAAGTTCTTAGGAAGTTGGGACTTGATTGTGACACGAAAAGCAAATGTTTCCAGTGGGAACGATGGGCTGAGTTGTGCGACTTTTGTTCCTCTTCAGTCATTGTGCTAAAAATATAAATCCCAGGTTATTAACTTGATTCTAAACGCAACGGATTGTGTTAAAATTGGCATCAATGGAAAGTATTCTATGTATTTGAGGTTAAGTTTTCTAGGTTGTATAAAACAGGGTAAAATCTGTCTTCAACACGTTTATGTCCAGTAAACGCGCGTTAAGTTGTGTTAAAAAATAGTCCGAAATATGAAAACAACATAGCAGCAAAAGACCCAGGCACCCGAAAGGGGTTGTTTTTCCAAAAGCGCGCTGCACCCAAACGACCCTGTTTCTGAAAAACATTTCCGGATCATTTAATTCGCCTTTAGCACTGCGCAAAGCTGCGATTAACGTGATATTCGGTGTCTAAGTTAAGGCCCAGTGCAATCCGCATTCGGTGTACGGATATGGATTATCCTGTCGTCAACACCGCAACGTACCGTAGCCTAGCCCGCTAAGTGGACGCTTAAAGCCTTTCGCAGAAATTTGCAGCCCAAACTGTCAGGCTGGGTGAGGTGTTGCGGCCTTGGCGATGCTATTTCCAAGTCCATGCACAACTGAAGGCGCTCGTAATCACAACAAAATTGCGCTTTAATTGCGGGTTCCGCAAATCGTTGTGCCCGCACGTAGCAGTAAGGCCGCGTAATTCGTCTGATATTATTAGCGACATCTGAAANTGGGCGGTTTGTGCTCTGTGTTGAAAAAAAAACATATTGTTATTGTTGTTCACACTCGTTATGATGGTAATTCCAAGCCAAACAATTTGACTTGTTTTTCAAGCTATGTTATATTTTCTTGTTTTGTTGATTTGGACAACTGATGTATAAATCAAGCTTTTAGGTGTGAAAACAAATTTCCAAGAAATCTAATCAGTCGATTGTGAGACATAAGAATATACATCACGGTATTGTCAGTTCCCCATTCGAATACTGATACAAAAAAGGTTGTTTGAAAAATGTTACCCACCTTGAATAGAGAATTCTTTCTAGTTGGGCAAGACGTTCAGCAGCACGGTGTCCAGCAATGTCCAGCACTTCGTCCTGCAACAAAAATGTCAGATTAACCTAACATATAGTTTGCTAATGTATAAAAAAATCGACTGGTGCTTATTACCCAATTACCCAAATTTTTTTGCAGTGATAGGCTTGTATGTGTAGGTAGAATGTGTAGCATCAAATATGTGAAATTAGTTTTCTTACCGTTGGGCACCATTCTGGTCGTTCTTCGTTTTTCATTTGCTTGAGGTCCTTAACTCTTTCCATAATTCTACGACAGAGCACATCTCCTTGCTTTGAAAGGGTTAGGAACGACCACTTGTATTTGTCAGGCTTCGAAATAGCGAAAATGTCTCGCGCCTCTGAAGACCATTCATCGTACTATGTGGAAAAGTAAAAACTGTTAACAATCTGAAAAGCCTTCGTGGCTTTAACGTTGCAAAAACTTCCATTTTTGCATAGTTTGTGCCGTTTGTAATGTATAAAACCGTTCGCGAATATTCTCAAGCCTTTGATGTAATCTAGGTACACTGTCTTAAATGTATGTTATGGCTCATGGCATAAAAAAGTCCTATGTCAACCTCTACCAGACATGCAGAACTTTGGTATGTTTGAATGCAAAAATCGTTTTAGAAGCACTTGTTCTTACCTTGGCGTTTCGGAAAGTTCTTAGGAAGTTGGGACTTGATTGTGACACGAAAAGCAAATGTTTCCAGTGGGAACGATGGGCTGAGTTGTGCGACTTTTGTTCCTCTTCAGTCATTGTGCTAAAAATATAAATCCCAGGTTATTAACTTGATTCTAAACGCAACGGATTGTGTTAAAATTGGCATCAATGGAAAGTATCTTATGTATTTGAGGTTAAGTTTTCTAGGNCGGAAAGTTCTTAGGAAGTTGGGACTTGATTGTGACACGAAAAGCAAATGTTTCCAGTGGGAACGATGGGCTGAGTTGTGCGACTTTTGTTCCTCTTCAGTCATTGTGCTAAAAATATAAATCCCAGGTTATTAACTTGATTCTAAACGCAACGGATTGTGTTAAAATTGGCATCAATGGAAAGTATCTTATGTATTTGAGGTTAAGTTTTCTAGGTTGTATTAAACAGGGTAAAATCTGTCTTCAACACGTTTATGTCCAGTAAACGAGCGTTAAGTTGTGTTAAAAAATAGTCCGAAATATGAAAACAACATAGCAGCAAAAGACCCAGGCACCCGAAAGGGGTTGTTTTTCCAAAAGCGCGCTGCACCCAAACGACCCTGTTTCTGAAAAACATTTCCGGATCATTTAATTCGCCTTTAGCACTGCGCAAAGCTGCGATTAACGTGATATTTGGTGTCTAAGTTAAGGCCCAGTGCAATCCGCATTCGGTGTACGGATATGGATTATCCTGTCGTCAACACCGCAATGTACCGTAGCCTAGCCCGCTAAGTGGACGCTTAAAGCCTTTCGCAGAAATTTGCAGCCCAAACTGTCAGGCTGGGTGAGGTGTTGCGGCCTTGGCGATGCTATTTCCAAGTCCATGCACAACTGAAGGCGCTCGTAATCACAACAAAATTGCGCTTTAATTGCGGGTTCCGCAAATCGTTGTGCCCGCACGTAGCAGTAAGGCCGCGTAATTCGTCTGATATTATTAGCGACATCTGAAACTTTGCACACATATAATGGCCTGCATCCATTTTTGCGATGTTAGAGTCTAAAAAAAACATCGTAATTGTGACCGGTTATCCGTCGGGACGCTTGCTATATTAAGCATTAAAATTCTGTTGGTCATCCTGGACTATATGGATCAGGGCTGGGAAATCCTTATTTCATTGAAACCACGTGAGAAACAGAAAATATTCTAGAGAACCGGGCCAAAACGCTTAACTCATTTCTGCATCATGTTTTCTGTATTTCTTTTTCAAAAGCACTAAATAGCATTGTTTTGACAAGCTGGTAAAAGAACAACGCCCAGGCCTGGTATAGATTGTTGCTGGCGCAAAGCAGACGATCTATGCTTAATCTTAGATTTTGTACGTTAAACATGTCTACCAAATTTGGGGAGTCGAAAGTTTTTGATAAGCTATCGTCCCTGTCTTTCACTTACGTGACAGCTTCGTCTGGCTCTTAGCGCTAATCTAGTGTACAACACACCATACAGGGGGTAGTTTTACGCAAAATATTCAACAAACTACAAAACATTGTCTCACACTTGTCAATTGGCGAAAACCTTTCTTCTAACTCATGTTCTGCTTTACCTGCTAATTTCATTACTGTTTTTGGACAACCTGCTAAATATAGCCAGACGTATTTTAAACTTACTGGTATTCGACGGCGCGCTCGTAATGATATTCGATGTTGCTTTGTGTTGGTGAACTTCTCATTCGTTTGCTAGTATCCAAAACGCGACCTACTCCGCCGTTCATCTAAAAATCAGAAATAAAATGTGCTGTTGTACCACAAATTGTGACAAACTTATTAGAAACTTGTTTTGGAAACTGCAAACACTAGTGCATTTCTGTGTGAATAAAATTTGATTGTTAGGTAAAGTTTTCTGATGTAGGATTAGGGAAAAGCGCTCATTTAAAAAATTAGGTTGCGTCTAGTCGTTTTTGAATAAATTACAGAAAACCCACCTGAAGACTGTTTGGTTTTTGATAGCTTTTTCGCTTGCGTTTTTTTGTTTCAAATTCCTTTGGTAACATGGTATTTGATTCCTGAAGAGCACTGAAAAAATCGAATCAGTTTAAGTTGTGCTACGGTTTGTGTTAAAATAACTATGTTGTGAAAAACATTGGTTATTGTCACTCTATTTACATTTATTGCAACACTACCATTGCCCCTGTTATAGCAATTGTAATGGGGTTGAAAATGTCACTTACCGAAAGTCGTTTAAAGTTGATGCGAGAATGCTGTCGGGTTTTCCATCCACCGAAGTTCCTCCGAAACCGGTTCCGTTGCCAAACTGCATCGCTGCAGCACGCTCAAAATTGTTCCTCAAGAAAGTTTGCAGAATATAAGAAGCGCTGGGACTGTTCTGAAGCAGTCTCTGTTGCTGAAGGTTATTCACTAATGTCGATACGCTGCTGGTCGCTGGCGTTGACGTCGAGTTTGGCAAGAACCCAAGGTTGCTTGGACCGTTCTTTATATGTGCTGCAGAGTCGCTACCGTTGTAACCTAACGGGTGAGGCTGCACCGGGCCATCGTGGCCCGTTGGTCTGCTGCGGCTAAAGTCAATGGCCTGAAATTTGGCTTCTGGTCGCTCCGTGGTTCGGTGACTTAGATCTTGAGGAGAATGTCCGTTCATTTTGCCCACATGGCCGTTAGTGATTTGTGGCGGGCTGCACGGCCGAAAAGTGTTGTGAGGGCTTGACTCGCGACTCTCTGTTACGTCATAGTGGTAGTGTTTTCCGTTTCCATTGGTCAAATGGTCGGGTCCCTGGAATACAATGCATTTAGTTCCGTTGTTCCCAACCAATTTTTTAGACNCGGGTTCCGCAAATCGTTGTGCCCGCACGTGGCAGTAAGGCCGCGTAATTCGTCTGATATTATTAGCGACATCTGAAAATTTTCACACATATAATGGCCTGCGTCCATTTTTGCGATATTAGAGTCTATAAAAACATCGTAATTGTGATTGGTTTTCGGTCTGCTTCGAACAAGACGCTTGCTATATTTAGCATTAAAATTCTGTTGGTCATCCTGGACTATATGGATGGGCAACCTTTTTTCATTGAAACCACGTGAGAAACTGAAAATATTTTAGAGGACCGGGCGGGCCAAAAGGCCAAACTTAATTCTGCTTGAAGTTTTCTGTATTTCTTTTCAAAAGCACTAAATAGCATTGTTTTGACAAGCTGGTATGAGAACAACGCCAAGGCCTGATATAGATTGTTGCTGGCGCAAAGCAGACGATCTATGCTTAATCTAAGATTTTGTACGTTAAACATGTCTACCAAATTTGGGGAGTGGAAAGTTTTTGATAAGCTATCATCCCTGTCTTTCACTTACGTGACAGCTTCGTCTGGCTCTTAGCGCTAATCTAGTGTACAACACACCATACAGGGGGTAGTTTTACGCAAAATGTTCAACAAACTACAAAACATTGTCTCACACTTGTCAATTGGCGAAAACCTTTCTTGTAACTCATGTTTTTCTTCACGTGCTAATTTCATTACTGTTTTTGGACAACCTGCTAAATATAGCCAGACGTATTTTAAACTTACTGGTATTCGACGGCGCGCTCGTAATGATATTCAATGTTGCTTTGTGTTGGTGAACTTCTCATTCGTTTGCTAGTGTCCAGAACCCGACCTACTCCGCCGTTCATCTAAAAATCAGAAATAAAAAGTGTTGTTACACCACAAATTGTGACGAACTTATTAGAAACTTGTTTCGGAAATTACAAACACTAGCATTTCTGTGTGAATAAAATTTGATTGTTAGGTAAAGTTTTCTGATGCAGGATCAGGGTAAAGCGCTCATTTTAATAAAACTTAAGTTGCGTCTAGTTGTTTTCAAATAAATTACAGAAAACCCACCTGAAGACTGTTCGGTTTTTGATAGCTTTTTCGTTTGCGTTTTTTTGTTTCAAATTCCTTTGGTAACAAGGTATTTGATTCCTGAAGAGCACTGAAAAAATCGAATCAGTTTAAGTTGTGCTACAGTTTGTGTTAAAACAACTTTGTTGTCAAAAACACTGGTTATTGTAACCCTTTCTGTATTTCTTACAATATTACCATTGCCCCTGTTATGACAATAGTAATGGGATTGAAATTGTCACTTACCGAAAGTCGTTTAAAGTTGATGCGAGAATGCTGTCGGGTTTTCCATCCACCGAAGTTCCTCCGAAACCGTTTCCGTTGCCAAACTGCATCGCTGCAGCACGCTCAAAATTGTTCCTCAAGAAAGTTTGCAGAATATAAGAAGCGCTGGGACTGTTCTGAAGCAGTCTCTGTTGCTGAAGGTTATTCACTAATGTCGATACACTGCTGGTCGCTGGCGTTGACGTCGAGTTTGGCAAGAAGCCAAGGTTGCTTGGACCGTTCTTTATATGTGCTGCAGAGTCGCCACCGTTGTAACCTAACGGGTGAGGCTGCACTGGGCCATCGTGGCCCGTTGGTCTGCTGCGGCTAAAGTCAATGGCCTGAAATTTGGCTTCTGGTCGCTCCGTGGTTCGGTGACTTAGATCTTGAGGAGAATGTCCGTTCATTTTGCCCACATGGCCGTTTGTGATTTGTGGCGGGCTGCACGGCCGAAAAGTGTTGTGAGGGCTTGACTCGCGACTCTCTGTTACGTCATAGTGGTAGTGTTTTCCGTTTCCGTTGGTCAAATGGTCGGGTCCCTGGAATACAATGCATTTAGTTCCGTTGTTCCCAACCAATTTTTTAGACTGCAAGTAACAACTTATTCGTACCTTTTCTATCATTTTACAATATCCGTTCATCTTTGCTTCGTACGTAATAGGCGCCAGGGCGTGATCAGGGGAGGGAGTGCAGAAAGGCGGGGAGGGCCGACACTCCCCAGGCAAACATAGGACTACTGATAGTGGTTTTGCGGGAAGAAGTCTGTATTGGTCTTCAGCCATGGCGATGAACACCTCGAAATCCACGGAATCGTTGATGAGATAGTTTGTGTTGTCTGTGGGTATAAATTGTTTGGTTACTAGCTTGTACACAAACCAATAAAGCATGTATAGTTCTTGTATCCGGGCGCTTATGCTACGCAATAGGTGTTTTTTTCTTTTTGTTTGCTAAGAAAATATACAAGATAACTCCTAAATGATATTGATTGCTTTAAAGTTGTAAACAGTAGTATGTCAAGTTATAACATACTTGTTATTACTCAAGTTTACACATTTTTTACATGAGTAAATGAAATTTGCAAAGTGATTTTCTTCAAAAATTATTTTTAAACAACAATTATCGAAATGAAACACAAGTGTTCTAATCTGTTTCGTAAACACTCAACGGGTTCAATATCACCGCAACCAAAAGCCGAGCTAACGTGTTACGNAAAAATTATTTTTAAACAACAATTATCGAAATGAAACACAAGTGTTCTAATCTGTTTCGTAAACACTCAACGGGTTCAATATCACCGCAACCAAAAGCCGAGCTAACGTGTTACGGCGTAACAAGATAACACAACAAAGCAGGAGCCACTCTAGTAAGCGACTCGCTCCAGTTCCAGGGTCGTCGCGACGCCTAATTCAAACAAGAGAACCCAGTGGCCTAATTCGCGTAAGTCGCCGTAACACAGCTTGTCTCCAGCGGCCTAACGCGCATCGAATTGGTGTCAAACTGCTGTCAAATTCGCGTTTTGTGCATTTGCGTGTGCCGCCGCTTTCTTGTGCTTGTTGTTTATTAAAAATGGCGACGAAGGGTCGTTTTTGTTTCGAGTTCTTCGTGAGCGCGACAGCTCGGTCAAAAGAAGTTGCGAGATTTGTATGCTTTCGGCGATTCGCTTGTGCATTGCAGAACACCGATGGCAATAAAACAGCAGAAAGCGTTTGCTTAATTTTTGTTAAAACTATGATACAACATTTTACCCTCATGTAATCGTTAACCTGCGACTTTTTTCGTTTTCGTTTCAAACCTGCGGCATTACCGAATTGCGTTGGGGGTTGTTAAAATCATAACAGTCGCAGCTAAAAGAGTGTTTACCCAAAGGTGTCGCCCCAATTTACTTCAAGCGTGGCTTGTAGAAAAACAATTACTTCCATTTCGTAATTTTTAACGTAATTTAATAAATTTTCACAAAACAAATCAGCAAACATTGTTTGAGCGACCGTTACTTACTTCCAGCAATGATTTCTATGTCTTGCGGCGCTTCTGTCGTGTCGTAGATCAATTTCCAAATGTCCCGGATGTCGTCGGGCTTGCTGTCATTGTGGAGAAGCCGCGTCTTCTTGCCGCAGTGTGGTTGCGACCCGGCAAACTGGACACAAAACCTGGTTCGTTCTGACATTATGTTTGACAAAGAAATTTAACTTAAACCTGTGGAACAGTAAAGTACAGTTAGCGATACCAAAAACAACCACTTTCCGGTGTCCAAGTACGCGAAACAAAGCTTAGTACATCAATTCGCAATTTCGTTGCGTTGGACAGGCACAGAATGTTGAACAACAAACCCAACCCACTCTACAACTATTTCTGTGATTGTGGACGCCAAGCCTACGCCGCGTGAAGAAGCAACGGGTCGAAAACGCACCATTGCACCACTGCGGGCTTGTCAACATGCGTTTAATACATTGTCATAAGCATCCTTGAAGCCGCCTAAATCCACCTACATAAGTGCGTAGTAGTTTGTGCGTTAAATGGCAAATCTAAGTCATGCCAAAGAGTTTCTGGGTTTCGCCATCGCGCTGAGTTGTTTGTACGTGAAAACAATACGAACGGCACTCAACTGTCGGTTAAGCAACTTTCTGTCAGGCTTTTATGTTAGGACTTAGTGACTCATTTGCGTATAGACCTAAACATTGTATTTGCTTGTTTCAGTTAACATTCGGTGCTTTAGCTTAAACAAGAAGATACCCAACACTTCCATACACTTAAATGCACTCCTTAGCTTGCAAGTTCATAACTAAGATCTGTAAAGTTAAACTTACAGCTGCCAATGTCTACACAAGCAGAGTACATTGCTGTCATGCTTCTGCATGTCTTTGTACAAGCAGCACCTTGGACGTTTAACCAATCGCCCCTGCACCTTGCTGCCTTAAAGCACTTGAAGGCAAATGCTTGGCTCATGTCACCTCGCCTTAGCCAGACCAGTCAGACTGCAGCTGGCTGGTGCAAAACACCCAGATAATAGCTTCCAGAGTATCTTCTTTCCTTTAGTAATTGCTATTCACCTGCCCACCGCTCCGCTAGCCCCATAGGCCAAATTCGGCGTCTCGAACGCCCGACCTTCTAAATTCATTGTTTTTCTCACAGCGCCGTTTATCTCGCTTTGTCCGCCGAAGCAACGCGATTTGCACATGATTATTCCACGCGCGACCCACTTCTTCTTTTGTGCGTCGGGGCGTCAAGCTCTGGCTTATCTTGCCCGCCCCGACGCAGCGTTGCAACGCAGGACGAGGCTAATCTAACGTTGCTGCGTTAATTAGTTAAGCAAAGGCCTCGCTTTGTCGTCTGACCTATTTCACCAGATAAAATTGTTACAGCTTTAGGGGAAACGAAACAGTGGCTCCAAGTCACTGTTGTTTTGCGTCTCCACTTATTTACAGGACATACACCGGGCTTATTTTTAAGTTAAGCAGTTGAAGTGCATGTACTATTTTTAGGCCCCCGTGTTAGTGTTCATTAATGACCGCACTTAAATATAGCGTTAAACGTCAAAATTGTGTTGACATTGAAAATCAAAAACCATGGCCACTCGGGGAAAGTATTGTAAATCCCGGCAAACAAAGACAGTTTTTTACCGTACAGTTTTCAATCAGCTTTGAGAAGCCGTTGAACTTACTTCACGATGAGCAAATGTCACAAACAGCTACATCAAAACGGCGCCATATTGGTCTCAAATTGTTTCGCCCATAGTATTTTTCGCAAGTCTTACAAAAATCTGATAAACGTGTAACTGGAAGTGACTGACAAAAACAACTTCACTGGTATAGTCAACGCTAACCCTAAGTTCCAAGTTGAGAATATGCAAACTCCCACATATACCTTTGCAATACTCCTCTGCACAGCATGCAAGCCTTAATATATGACTGAGCGCAATATACACAGCGCCCCANGTTGAGAATATGCAAACTCCCACATATACCTTTGCAATACTCCTCTGCACAGCATGCAAGCCTTAATATATGACTGAGCGCAATATACACAGCGCCCCACGAAATTTGCATTCAAGCCTACGATGCTTTTATTGTGGAGGCAGTCCGCGCGTTGTTCAGGATGTACAATCTCGTTTACAATGGGCGGAATCATCGGCCAATTGTACTAGCCTAAATGTTACTGTTAAGCTGTTAATTGTATAGAATACGTTTACACGTAACGTGGTGTAATACATTTTTAGCAACAGTCACCAAAACTATTCCGTATAAAACATTTTGCCACCTAAATGCTAGGGAAACAACATTTTTATCTGTTTAATCATTTTATTGGTTTAATAGTGCTTTAAAATGTGTTTTTACTTGACCTCTTTAAATAGACAGAGTCGTAAAAGAGTTAGTGATAGATAAATCAAAGTTGAAAGGTATATAAAACAAACTTCGATCGCATGCCAAAACAGCACAATTATATCTCCAAACAGCTAAATGTTCTTTGCCAGTGGTTATCGTCAGGTACATTTTAACACAAACACAATTTCCTTTACCGCTAGTGGGCGTAATGAGGCTTAGTAAAGGATATTTAGCCTTGGTGCTAGCGCTTGCTCAGAAGCAAGTCATCAATTCTCCCACAAGTTAAGCTGGCTGGCTTAAGCCTTATAAGGTATTTGTTGACATGGCTGCAATCATTGACGCGCGGTGGTTCGAAATAATCCACGGTTTCTTGTGTTTTTGTGTCAGACATTTGCCAAGTTCAACTTGAAATTTAGCGTGAAAAATCTTCAAACGACTCACAAATATTGTAGAATACGCTTTTTGCAAACGTTGTGAAAGCTATTTTTAAAAATTTTATCTCGTGCATTACTTAATGTAGTCGCATGTGTTTAGAACAAGTGCAGTTATTCAGCAGCGCACCAAGTACGCCTTTTCGTAGCCATTTCCTAGCCCGTTTACGAACAACCAAAATACATGTCAACAATTTTACTCACTTTGTAATGTGGCTCCGTATTTGATATCAGGTATAACTCTTGTTTTTTAACTCTACTTCCGAACACTTTTTTTGCGCATAACGTTTTAACGTATTTTCGGCTTGCTGATTACTGCGGTAGTGTTGTGTCGCTATGATTTCTTTCCCCATGCGAAACAAACTCTACTTAACATTCGGAATGGACCAAAGAGAATATTTCGGAAGGCTAATTTCACTTATTGTGTCGCCTAGGGACCGTTCTTGCCTAACATTTATTTATTATTGTCTCGCATTTTCTATGCAAAAACCACCGTGTCGCCATTAACATGTGCACTGTCGCAAAAACGTGGCCATAAATCAATCAAACTTTCGAAGTCCCCGGCGCCGCAGACCGGTTACAGGTGTCGCGGCGTCAGCGCCAACTTGATTATGACGCTTGAGCGGAGATGTGGAACACGCCTTGTTACGTATGCATGACGTCACAAAAGCGGTGGGCAAAATCGCGAGTGCTCACGGACGATTAGAAGCCCGACTGAGCAGGCGCTGGACAATGGCAATTAAACGATCGCGATGCTAGCGTGTTGATTCGGCGTCTAGCATCTATAAACAATAGGCCTCGAATGTGGGACAATCGGGGGCTGTAAACGCTTATTTAACAGATTACGCGGCGCTGGATCCGCCTCGCGAATCGCTGGGAGAGCGCGTTCTAAACGTAACCTAGCCGCAACAAGAAAGACTGCCGGTTGCGCCCTAGGGCAGAGTCGTAATCGCGCTTGCCTCTGATTAAACCAGTTTTAATTGATCCATCCGGTGACACACAAGCCGGCTGTATATTTTAGTGTGTCGACATACTATTTTACAAAAAACTGAGGAATTTCAAAACATGAACATGTTTAATCGAATGTCTTTGCTTTTAACTGCGTCAAGGCATAATTTATAACCTGTTCTGTTGTTGCTACGGTCGTTCGTTCACATCTTAGTACAGGCTATATTCACTTGCTACTGTAATTTGGTCTTAAAACTAATGTACTGCTGTTTTTGGAAGTGGATTAAAATTCCAACGTAGGCTAATGCCCAAGCCTTGTTGAGCGTTGGCATTCATCTTCCTTTGGTGTATAGTAGTATGTAAATGAGTACACTATAATTGCACTAGCATGTTTTTGGGGTTGGGGGAGTAGGTCCTCTTGCTCGACGCCTGACTGGATTAAGATCACAAAAAATTCGCTGTTTAAACCTGTTTCTTTTTCGTGAACTTGTGTTTTTGATGGGCGTTGTTTAAGGCGATGCTATTTATTGTAACCGGCGCTAACGCCAAGTTCCGAGCCGTTCGCAAGCAACGCCTACATCCACCTTTACAAAACACCTCTGCATGGGATGCAAGCGTTATTACTGAGCGCAAAATACACTGCGCCCCACGAAATTTGCATTCTAGCCAAGGATGCTTTTATTATGAAGGCAGTTCGCGCGTTCAGGATGTAGGATCTCGTTTACAATGGGCGGAATCATCGGGCATTTGTACAAGCCTAAATGTTACTGTTAATCTGTTAATTGTATTTTTGCCACCCAAGTGCCAAGAAGATATAGTATTTGTTTATTCTGGAGCGTAAGTCATAACTGTACAATCATTTTACAGGTAAATATTGCAGGAACATTTGTTATTTTCGTCTAAATGTTTAAAGCATGATATTTTTTCGATTTAAACATACCGAGTCGACAAAGTTTTATTGCCAGACCAAAAAATGAGAAAAGATATAATTGTGACAAAGCTCAGATCGCACACCGAAACAGCACAAGTTTTAAAACAAAACGAAATGTACTTTTGGAAAATGTCCAAAGTCCTTTCAAAATGAAAACGACACACAGTTTTATGACCCATCCCTGATTGGCAAGATTTGCTAAAAAGGCGCCAAAAACAAAATACCAACCAATCCCCAGGATGTATGATTCATTCTATGGCAGAAACTAACCATGTCTTAAGTTTTAACCTCACTCTACACTCGAGCTTTTACCTTTGTGACGCATAGCTGCAAACAATTATGACGTCAAGCGACCTCAAGTTGGCCTATCTTAAAGAAAAACCCTTGCAACTGTTTACATGAAGACGATGTGCTTGGTTGCTGAGAAACTGTCCTGAATTTAAATTATACAGTTATTGTTTTTAGTTACCTATAACATGAAGATTTTACTGTAGACAAGTTTTCGTGTGTTGTTTAAACGTTGTGCAACAAATAGGTTCAGTTTCGTGGTCTCTGCGAATTGTACGAAACATATCCCTGTTGAAACTTGCATCTCAAAATTATTTAGTCATTGGCCGCAGCTTTACTGGAGATAACTATAGATTAGCTTTAATGTTTTGGTACGGCGTTTATATTCATTGTATGGTGGACTAAATCTTACTCATTGTGCCAAAAGTATGTTATTTAGTCTAGGTGGATGTAGTTTTATAGATTAATTGTATGCGGACATTACTGTCAATTGTAATGCGGACATTACTGTCTTGAGGTACCACCTAGATTTGTTGTTAAGTAGTTTAATCTGTCATGTATTTGATGTGTAATTTGCCCGACAGCTTTTGACATACCGAACTAAACTTGACATACCGAACTGTTCAAAACTTACCATTTGCTTTAATCTTGCCCTAGTTGTTGTTGTTTTTATCAAAACTCCAACTTCATTACTGACACATTGTGCAAAGCACATACCATGCCATTTTTCTTAAAGAAAACGACGTTTTTTCAATAAGAGATTCAAATTTAGGTTTTTCCCAGAGCAGAAACCAGTTTGGCGCAGTTTTACACCACAAGTTACGTCACTCGTCACATCTAACAACGCGCGATGCGTTTCTCCCAACATATCTTGTTGTGAGATGTATCCGACAACTCCCTGTGGCGCTCGACACCGCTATTCCTGTGTAGATTACAAATCTCCAGACGTAAAGTGTTGAAACAAGATTTCGACGGGCCACAATTTTCTCTCTTGCGGGGTTTATGACCTCGAACTTCGTGGTGTTACTCGTTGTCACAAAGCAGGGCATTCCAAACTTTTGGTCTGTGACCCGTTTTGTGGGAAATTGGTGTACTCGCAAACCACAAAATCAGTTGCGCGACCCTAGATTGGGTAACACTGATGTACAGAATTTCTGACCAGAAATTTTGACACCAAGAGAGAGTTCGGGTGCAGTTTGTTTAACGCAAATTGTGGACCACATGGTACTTTTTATTGGGCCTCGCAATTCTCTCTTATGTGGACCGCGTGGTACAAGAGTTGGACCCTGACGCGGGTGTGTGGCTAAAACGTAGACCATTGCACTATCTGTGAATGTTCGTTATTTGACATATCAAGTAACTGTTATGGGACAATGAAACATGATGGAAAATGCATTAATTTTTTGACACAACTAAATTGTATTTGACAATGAATTGTAAGGAAACAGACGCCAGAAACACATCAATGGCAAAGTAATATGTACTCGACATGAATCTAATTGGAGAATTAAATTGGCGAGTGGTTTCATACACAAAGAAGGCTGTTGATGTTAAGAGGCATTTTAAATGCAATTTCATGCAACAAACTTGCCTCAGTTATCTAATCTTTCATGTTGTGTGGACCTGCATTTACGACTAATGGCGAGTTTGGGGCCTTACTTAACTTTACCGATCACTGGTTTGACGTGTTTTCTTTAACACTTCTTTATTTCATTTAATATCTTGGTGGGGGCTGCAACACATAGTGAGTGTGTTGTCTTTAACTGTCTGCTATACTGCAGCCATTTTTACGATTTAAGTAGCAAACTTGAACTTGTGTTAACCAATAGCGGTATCCATTGAGTTAGTTCAAAAACTTTGGCGACGGCGGGATTTG
>QXVZ01002666.1:0-10769 GCA_008931825.1 Phallusia fumigata
CACGTTTGAAACGTGTAAATACCATGCGTGTGCCTTACAGGCCGTTAACACTATATGGGCTCTTGTGATTCTATTCGAGTGCCCCGATTTCTTTTTCTGACTCACGTAACACTTTAGCATTCTGTGGTGCAATGCACACCAACCTGCGTTTTTACTGATTTGTTTCGAAGATTGTAATTTATGTTTGACGTTTTGAAACTCCAGACTTTGTCAATGTGACGAATTTAGAAAGTTAGCTGGGCTTACGAAGCACAATCGACATAGACGCTTGGTATGGCTATGTATCTGTTAATACAAAAACACTTAAGCTACGAAATGGACTTGTTGCGCGACGCTTAATTTTTAAATGACGCGCCAGGGCTTTAACACAGTTATAATATCTATCACAACATCGGCGTTGCTCTTACAAAGGAATTTATTCTTCAGCAACAAACTTCGAAACAAAATTGAACAGTATTGCAAGTTAAAACGTAGTCCGAAGAAAAAGAACCAGAGTGCTGCGATTAGTCAAGAGATTACAATTTGGAAACAAGGTAATGTGCTTCCAAGTGTAAAGTTGTCAGGTTGTTATTACTTGTTAAAATCATTAACTTGTAGTATTGTTTTTCTGGTGGTTTCCATTTATTAATTAAATGTTTCTATTTTTCTAGCACCTTTTTTTAAACCTGACCATGACGGCGATCCAAACCTGTTTGGTATAGTTTTATATGATTTACGCAAAAAAATCGCCCTATAATTTGCATATAGGAGAAGATGTACCTGAGAATAATCCATTTAAGGAGGTCGAAGCGCTAATTTTCCGCGAGGTCAGCAATTCGTGGAAGGAGGCCAGTCTCGACATCATGTACTATGTGCAAGAAGTAATTGGGCACCGTTTCACAAAGGTGAATGACAGTGTGCGTTAAAATGTTGCTTTGTTGATTATTTCGCTTTTTTGCTTCAAATTTCGTTTAAATTTAAATTGAACTTTAACACGGTCTACTCTTAAAACTAATGAATTCCAAACGAGCTGCTGGGATTATGTTAACTAACGCAGTTTGATTTCACTAACGTACAAATTGACAAATTTAAACGTGCTTTTGAAGTGTTTCTAAAGGTATTTCGGCCCGAAGCGCGTTGTGCAAAAAGTTTAAAAATGGAACCTACCTGTGGTAAAACACGATTTTGTGTGTAGCTTACGATTAACGAGTGTTTTAGCCGTCCTGCAAAAAGCGACTGGAACGAGCCATGCTACTTTTGGAATTTATAAATGCAGCCATAGAAGGAAAAATAAATGAAGCTGGTCAGACCCAAATGTTGCTCAGGGAATCACAAGCGACCGTCAACAGGTGTGGCCAATCACTTCAAAATAACTTTTGGCCCTGTTTGGTTCTGTACCAAGTACAACTTTTACGTAAATTGGTCCCGAATTCGAGCAAGAACTTGCGTGACTGCGGTCATCTGTCTGATCGACCAAGGAATTTGAACCGCATTTGTTAACTTGCCCTAAAAACATTAAATTTTGTAACAGCGCAACTGTTACAGGAAACTCGACAGATTGTTCCAACATAACTGATTCAGGCGTTAATTTTTTTAATGAAAAAAAAACTATGTACGATCCATTGATTTCTGAACTGCTGACACGTTACCAATTTAGATATGCAGGTTGTTGTAGATCAGGGTTTATACGTTAGTCTTGTTGTCTCACTTTTGGCGTATAGGATGCAGGAAGAAGCTACACAGATGCAGAAAGAAATAACGGATCTGCAAAAGTTGGTGCAACAGGCACGACGGAAAATCGCAAAGCAAAAAAAGCAGGTATAAAATAGCGCTGTGGTTAACTCGTTTAAATATAACAGTAAAGCTTTGCTTGAATTTTATTTGAATAGAGACTGACTCTTGCCCATATGGATGAAATGCATTTCTTTACAGAACGATTGTTGGTTGATTTTGTGTGTTAAAGTACAGCCTATGTTTAAAGTTAAGGTGTTTGTTGACTCCATGGCTATGAAGTCTTATCACAGCCACCCCCTCCACTCTTTGCTGTTTGCGCATCTTCGCCACGTTTGTGCTATTTTTATTTTTTAAGTGCAATGCGACGAGCTGTGCTAATAAACCGTTGTTCTGTAGCTGGAAGCAGCAGCCAAAGAAAACGAAAAGTTATCAGCGAAAATAGGTGCTCTGCATGATCAAATTGCCACGCTGCAAAAACACGTCGAAGAACTTCGGGACTTACCGAATCAATCGGAGTTTGACGGTTAGTTTGCAATGTTATCTTTGTCGAACACAGTGTTAGCGGCTTAAAATCCCCCCAACCCCCGCTGAATCAACACATCAATCGTTGAAGAAAAAAAATTTTGTGCTATTGATGGCTTGTTTCAGTTTCTTCAATAATCGTCTACAAGTTGGTTTGAAATAACCTCGCGTCCATTTCGAGTACAACACGAGACCACACCACCACATTTAGAATAGAACAAATCAGTTCCCCAAAACTTGGTCAGAGTTCGCACCACAGCGCAGAATGTTACAGTCTCGAAAATAACATAATAACCCAAATTTGTAACTGTCGAGGTATATTAACTTTTAGACCCCCGTTACATGTCATACGCGGCAATACCGAATACTGTTTCGAACAACCTACAATATCTCATGATTCTTGAGGTTCGAACTCAGTTAATGTTAAATTTGTCCTGCAGAATGCAAAGAAAGATTGGAAGAACTTGAGGAGGACTATTCTGAGCTTGAACAAGAGGTCGAAGAGGCAAAAACATCTTTGAACACAAAAACTGTGGAGTGTGATAGTTTGAAGAAAAAGTGGGTATTCTAGGCTAACAAGCAATTTTTGGTTTATTGTTAGGTGGTAAAAATTTGATTTGTTCATTATCGTAATAACTTGCATGCACAGCCTTCCTGGCATTTTTCTGCACTAAACAACTCATCGAAAATCAGCAAATAAGACTGTATAAGACTCTAGATAAATAAGTAGGATTGCTGATGTAGACATATTAAACCTCGACAAAATTGTTGACAAAAGGGTAAACGCTTCTTTGACGACCTGAAATACATTGAAAAGCTAACTGTTATCTCTGTTACAGACTGGACGAGGAAAAAGAGGTAAGCGCGCATCTCGCTGAAGAAGTTCAGGCGATGGAGGAGGAAAGTGAAAAGGCCACAAAACAAATACAAGAAATGGAGGAGAAACTATCGGCACAGGAAAACAATATAATGTCACTGCGACTAATGGTTTACTACAAAGACGAGGTAAACCAACATTACGGCCATAATACTACCAATCTGTCATAGTGTTTTACGACTTTTAAAAACCAGCATATTTTATATGCTTGCTTCAAACGCAAAGTTTTACGTCAGGGCGCCAACAACTTCTGTCCCGTGGTACCCCAAGTGTTTTAGGGGTTAAGTGATTTAGGGGTTCATATTCTAATTCATTTTTTCGTCAAAGTTGGCGATTTCTAACGTTAAGTGCAGTGCAGCTGCAGCAACGAGGCTTAACGCAAAAACATAAAGCAGTAACGTCATCAACATGGTACGCGAAGCAAGTAGGAGTTTTACACAATTTAGAAACTGGCACGCTGCCGTCCAACAGACTGCCAACCCTGTTCTACGTTTACTGTTTACTAACAATACTTTTTTATGCGAATTCCTTAAGTCTAAGTCGGGATAATGAAGTACGTCAGTTCTCTAGTGTCCCTGATATTTTGCCCCTTGAAAGTCTTTTCATGCAACAATATATGTGCTTTGTCCAGGTGATCAGACGCTTGAAGCAAGCAGCTATTGAGCTGAAGACGAGCGAAAAACAACACAGAGCGCCGAAAAGACCGCCACCATCCCCCATCGATCAAGAGCCGAAAATATCGGCGGAGTCGGTCGTCGAGGAACCAAAAATTTCTCGTGATGAACTACAAGAAAAACCTGCCGTGAAGGTTTGCAAAAAATTATTAAGATTTTTTATTTAAAGAGCTTGAGTTTATAATCTGCTGGTTTCGTAGTCGCCTTAAAGCAGCTTGACATTGTCTAAAGTTGTTGATTATGGGCACTGAACAGAATTCGCAACTTAAATAATCTTTAAGGTTAACTATTTAAATTTATTAATCGCGCATTTCAATTTATCAGAAACAACTTGTGTGTTTCTAACAAATAATAAAGAAACATTGCACGGGTATAACCTAATGCAGGCTGTTGACAAGTTGAATTTTGACACAAAACATACTTTACGTTAGCCATTGGGTTTCACATATACAAGATGCAGGTCAACTTCGTCAGTGAAAAGTTGGTGTTTTAATTGCAGGCTGAGGATACAGCAGCTCCAAAAGCAAAAGCTGTTGAGGCACCGCCCACCTGCCGAAAAAATACCCAAGTGACCGTAGTAGCTGTTGCTAAAAAAGAAGAAGCGGTGATAAAGTACGACCAGAAAATGCACAGCGACCGACTAACTCAGGGTAAAATTGTTGTTTGTTTAAAATAACTAATTAACTGCTTTTTTGTTTGATGAATCGCTTGTTAAATTTTGTTTTGGCTGAGTTATTTCGTTCGTTTTGGTAATCCAAACCTTTGTTCGTTTCACGTGATCGCTCGTTTTATTACTGGTTTCTTTGGTTAGTTTCGTGCTTCGTTTTGGTCATCCGTCTATTTTTCGCTTGTTTAATCTTTGTTTTCATCGCATATCCAAAACAAAATACAACAACGATTAAAGTTTTAGTGGAACAAAGTTTTTAGTAATGGATCTCAACTTGCATTGTATTTTGTATGTTATAGTAACTTTTTGTTTGTTTATTAAGTAGCTGTTACCTCCCCTCAGGCAGGAAAAGTGTTCACTCCCCAATTCCAACGCGCGTAATTTTTAAACCCGACGAGCGCCAGGAACTGATCGAAAATTGTCAGCGAGCTCACGGTGAGATTGATGAGCTGAGAGAAAGATTAGAAAAGATGGCGGATGATTACAAGTTGAAGATGAAAACCGCGGTGGACCAAGAAAAACATAAATCGGTGAGAATTCATTTCTCGCACAACAATTTAAACTTCTCAACCATGACATGCAAAAAAACAACAGTAAATAGAATAATATAACTGGTACAACTCAAGTAAACGCATTGTCTATGGTAATACTCTAAAGTCTCTCTATAATATTGAAGTGATTACGCAAATTATCTATTTCTTGTACAAATCATTAGGTTTTGGACAAGATGAAAAACGAAGAGGAACTGCAAAATCTTTGCTTTGCAGTTTGCGATGAGACAATGAGGGTTCAGAAAGAGCTGAGAAAATTTAACGAACACATGAGCGCTGAACTGGGGATGATCATTGGGCTTAAAGGTCGGGAAGATTCTGTGTTTATCGCAAAAAGGTCTCGGCGCCTTTCATTTGTCGAGTATATATTTTATACCAAACTGTATAAATTTTTTTNGCACTGAATGGAATTCGCAACTTAAATAATCTTTAAGTTAACTATTTAAATTTATTAATCGCGCATTTCAATTTATCAGAAACAACTTGTGTGTTTCTAACAAATAATAAAGAAACATTGCACGGGTATAACCTAATGCAGGCTATTGGCAAGTTGAATTTTGACACAAAACATACTTTACGTTAGCCATTGGGTTTCACATTTACAAGATGCTGGTCAACTTCGTCAGTAAAAAGTTGATGTTTTAATCACAGGCTGAGGATACGGCAGCTCCAAAAGCAAAAGCTGTTGAGGCACCGCCACCTGCCGAAAAAATACCCAGTGACGTAGTAGCTGTCAGTCAAAAAGAAGAAGCAGTGATAAAGTACGACCAGAAAATGCACAGCGACCGACTAACTCAGGGTAAAATCGTTGTTTATTTTTGATCATGTGGTTTGTTTAAACAACTTAATTGCTTTTTTGTTTGATGAATCGCTCGTTTTGTTTTGGCTGAGTTAGTTCGTTCGTTTTGGTAATCCAAACCTTTGTTCGTTCCACCTGCTCGCTCGTTTTATTACTGGTTTACTGGGTTTGTTTCGTGCTTCGTTTTGGTCATCCGTCCATTTTTCGCTTGTTTAATCTTTGTTTTCATCGCATATCCTACAACAAAAAGCAACAACGATTAAAGTTTTAGTGGAACAAAGTTTTTAGTAATGGATCTCAACTTGCATTGTATTTTGTATGTTATAGTAACTTTTTGTTTGTTTATTAAGTAGCTGTTACCTCCCCTCAGGCAGGAAAAGTGTTCACTCCCCAATTCCAACGCGCGTAATTTTTAAACCCGACGAGCGCCAGGAACTGATCGAAAATTGTCAGCGAGCTCACGGTGAGATTGATGAGCTGAGAGAAAGATTAGAAAAGATGGCGGATGATTACAAGTTGAAGATGAAAACCGCGGTGGACCAAGAAAAACATAAATCGGTGAGAATTCATTTCTCGCACAACAATTTAAACTTCTCAACCATGACATGCAAAAAAACAACAGTAAATAGAATAATATAACTGGTACAACTCAAGTAAACGCATTGTCTATGGTAATACTCTAAAGTCTCTCTATAATATTGAAGTGATTACGCAAATTATCTATTTCTTGTACAAATTATTAGGTTTTGGACAAGATGAAAAACGAAGAGGAACTGCAAAATCTTTGCTTTGCAGTTTGCGATGAGACGATGAGGGTTCAGAAAGAGCTGAGAAAATTTAACGAACACATGAGCGCTGAACTGGGGATGATCATTGGGCTTAAAGGTCGGGAAGATTCTGTGTTTATCGCAAAAAGGTCTCGGCGCCTTTCATTTGTCGAGTATATATTTTATACCAAACTGTATAAATTTTTTTTGATAAAATGAAAAGAGTCAATCGTTAACTACAGGTGGTTAGTGGGCACCAAGTATTCAGTCGGGTATCTTTACCCACCTGAGTCTATCGTGTTAACGTAAAAATCCTACCATGTCCCCTACTTGTAATTTGCTGGATAATTTGAAACAAAACCGTGTGTAAAAATGTGGGACACACAAAATAGTAAGTGAAAATAACTTTGATTGGAAAAGGTTTAATGAAATATATTACTTAATTCGAGTTATGGTAAGATGGTCGATCAATGGAAAAAATAAAAACAGAAAACGTTGCTTAAATGCTGCAATGTCGTTACAACAACTGTTCGTGTCACCAAGCATTCGGCAATTAACTGAATAGCGTGGTTTTGGCATTGTAATAATCTCCAGTTACAACTCTTAGATATCAAGAGACAAAACTAGCTGGGTGTGTTCAGACAGAAACAACATAACTCTTATCATAAAGTTGGAAAAACTCTTGGCTTATCCTTACATGTCAAAACTTTTAAGTACATGTCAAAACTTTTTATACTTGTTAAATTTCGTTAAATCGTAAAAGCAAGATTGTTATTGGCATTTCCAAATCCTCGCTAAATTTCATTTTCTGTAGGAAAGTTATTTGAAGAGTCCAGCGGCGACCGAAAACGAAAAAGCACCGGACTAATGACGATGCAAACTTCAAATTTCGGCGGAGTTGGCGCCAAACAACAGCAGCTTGTGCAAGGCGGAAATATGCAGGACCCTATGGGCGGCGGTGCAACTCCCGGTGGTCAAGGAGGAATGGCAGATATGATGGCTATGATGGACGGAGGCATGCAAGGCGGCTTTGGTGGCGGTATGGGCGGCTTTGGGGGACAAAACATGCCTCATATGGGCGGTGCGGAACCCGCGAGCGATGAGAATTCTGAAGACCTGCCGCAAGAGATGGTCAAACCAGCTGATGGAAATTACTGGAACTCATTGAGAACTGCGGTGGTGGGAAAGAACGCTGCTAAGTCAAGTCCAGCGCCGAAACCTGAAAAACGCAACTCGCTAGCGGCTAAAGTATTAGCCGAAAAGCAGCGTCGAGCTAGCATGGCTATGCCCAGAGAACCAGAGTCAGTTCCTCGCTTTAGCAGCGGCTACTGCGCAGACTCGGAATCGTCAAGCGAACCCGATGTCTTGAGCCTTGTCGTGCCTTCATCTGGAATTGCCCGAGACGATTCTTTTTCCCCGGTTACAATTCGCCTCGAGACACCCACCACTGATAGTGAATCACAAAATCCCGCACCCCCTGTAGGCATTGTTGTAATCAACGCTCCCGAATCGGACGCCAAGCAAGGCGGAGACGAAAACACGGATGAGGATGCTCCGAAAATGTTGTCTGTGGTGGATCGCCGGATGGCTAGATTGGGACAGCGGCGGAGGTCATCGATGATCCCGTTGCAGGATGTACTTCAGATTGCTAGAAGATCGAGCATACGAGCTCCCCCGCGCCCAAAAGTCGTAAAGTTCCGAGGATTTTTTCCTGAGTTTGGGGATGGAAAGTCGGCCCTTGATAAAAAGAGGGATGCACTCTCACGAGAGGCCGCTGTGCGAAGGAGAAAGGCTAAGCTAGAAGAAGAGGAAGCCTCCAGGAAGAAGGCTAGAAAGAAAGCATTGGCTGCGGCAACAGGGATAGATGACGACCCCTTGAAACAAGCGGAAGTATTCGTCAGAAATATTTCAACGAAGGTCAAAATCTTCATTTTTTTAATGTATCAAGGAAATATTTGCCTTGAACTATTCATTGCACAGAAGTAAAGTCGAATTTTTGTGATTTAGTTTGCAAAAACAGACCATTAAACTCGTGACATACTTGACACACACTTAGATGTAAACAAATTAGTTAACATTTTCGTATAGGTTCCTGCTACTACTGTTGTGGTTAATGATATAGGTTTTTTCCGTAAGGTTTAAAATGCAATTAAAGTATACACCAATCAGGGTTGATTTTGAACCCTTTAACTAAAACCCGCTTTTAAATGGATTGATATGGGATTCGCCATTCCGTATTATGCATAATAAGGTCGCAATTCAATTGGAAAGTCAACGAGTTCTCTATACAATGTTTTTAACGAACGTTTTAGGTCATGGGCTTCCTCTCCGGTATGAGCACAAACTTAGTGGACGCCATCAAGACAGAAAAGCTCCAGGCTGGACTAAAACTACAGCAAGTTGAACAAGATCTGGTGAAGGTGAAGGTGCAAGCTAAAGCTGATGTGGCAGCAGCCAATATCGCGAAAGAAAAGAAAGCAGCCGAAGCTAGAAAAGCAAAAAGGGCACTTATAAGCTTTCTCGCCGGAGGTGAAACTCTTAAGGTTGGTGAACACTAAAAGTTTTTCTATATTTGCCATAGAGTCTTTTTTATTGCATCTTTTTATGGTGATTTTTTTCATTTGAACAATAATTTACAAGGTTATCTCGTTTTTTGACTCCTACACGGCATTTGCATTACACAGCACCAAAACCTATTGACTGCGGAGTCGGAAAGATCGGATAAAAGTCTTATCCCGGCCAACATTCTAGCTGGGTTGAAGCAGGCTGAGAATGAGATTGTTGCTATTCAAGACAGGTTACTAAAAGCCGCTAAGAAACATTCGAGACTTGCTGAAGACTTCCAGTAAGTATTATATGATCAAAATGCTTTGGTCACAATATATAAAGTTTTTCTGACGTTGTTTAACTGCTAATTAATTCTTAAAAAATTGTAGTTAGAACGGTAATTGGTGTTGCTGCTAACATTCAAACGTTGTTCAAGGGAGGCACTTTTATGGTAGCTTACTCCTTTGCATTTTAAGGAAATCATGTTTTTTAAGGAATTAAGGATAAAATTTTTTTATTGCTTTGGACTTTTTCGCGTTGCTTGTATTGGGTTTTGTAATTGGTTTAAGCTTGAACTAAGCCAATACATCCACAAATTTTTAAAAACTCACAACCGGACATTGTGAGTTTGTCAGATTTAAAGTGAATGTGTAAATCTTTAATTAGCCTCAATCCGAAAGATTTTACCTCGATCATACTTCAAATAAATACTCTATGTTGCCTTGTTAACCAGACATCGGTCATTCGAACTTTCGTCCAAAGTGAAGGACAACGAACGTGCAAAAGCCAAAGCAGAAGCTGAACTCAGACACAAGGAGGNTTTCACCCAAGATAACAGTTGGCAACGTACGTTTTAACTTAAATTTTTAAATTTTGACAGCATCTGCACTCTCGCGTAACGTGAACGTTGTATTCACATTAGGGGCCTAATCTAAACCGTTTGTAATTTTTTATCAGCGACATATATTACGTCACATACTGTCGTAGTTTGGTTTAGTGCTTAATTTACGGCATTTTCTCGGCAGTGATTTTGTGATAGTTTTGTTTCCGATCACTTAGAACTCTTCCCGTTATATCTGTTTCTGACGCTCTACAAAATTGAACCAGCACAGTTTCCAGGCTTCAGACCCCACGTGGGTGTGTTGAGGTAATGACTTTAAATTCGATTCAAACTATCGATATATCCGATGTTTAGGTAATTTAGATCCACTGCGTAATAGATCTATTTTCAAACCAATATTTATCCTTTACTTAAAACTTAAGGAAATTCACGATCCTGTATTTATGATATTTACTCTGTGCCCCAGAGCGATCAACATTAATTATGTTCTGATATGCGAATTACCTTATTTGTTATTTTTATTGTTTGATTCCATATGTCAGCTCAAGCAATGTGCCCACCTTCTTGATATTAACGTCCAGATCAGTACACCCCTCTAAACAGCATTTGTTGGACTGGTGCTCGCGAAGGCTCATAAACATCTTTTGCGTTTCAGTTTTCCGAAATTCGTGCAGCTGGACGCGCAAAGCTTTGTTTTCTGCCTCCTTGTGTCTGAGTTCAGCTTCTGCTTTGGCTTTTGCACGTTCGTTGTCCTTCACTTTGGACGAAAGTTCGAATGACCGATGTCTGGTTAACAAGGCAACATAGAGTA